>BDUI01000003.1:2312729-2328073 GCA_002335545.1 Apodemus speciosus | reverse complement strand
AAATCTTGTTTTTCTGGTGTGTTGGGGTATCCAGGACTTGCTGTGGTTGGATAATTGGGTTCAGATGCTGCCATATTGCCTTGATTTCTGTTAGTAACGTTCCTATGTTTGCCTTTTGCCATCTGTTTATCTCTGGTGTTAGTTGGTCTTGTTGTGACTGGTTGGTGTTTGAAACTCTTGTGAGCCTGGCATTTGGCGCTGCTGTAGCAAAGGGCGACTGTGCTCCCAAGATGGAGACTGGAATGTTTCTGCTACTGGGCTCCGAATTACCTCCTCAGCTCTTTTGGGCTGTACCCAAGTCTCTTCCTGGCTTGCTGCTGGAAGCACAATTGTCTTTCTGCTGTCTCCTCCTAGCCTGCCTAGATGCCAGCTCTTAAGAATCAGATCTTTTTCTCCACCGATCTGGGCTCCTCTGTTAGATCTTTTTGGTGACTCGAGCTCCTCTGTTGGTTCTATATGGTGACCTGGTTAGGCCACCAGCTCCAAGATGGTGGTGGTTCTTGGGGCTCTGTCTAACTGCGGGATTCCCTGCAGCAATGGAGCTTCCCTGGTTGGACAGCTGGAGCCTAGATGGTGGTGCTCTCATTCCACAGGGCTCTGTCTGGTTAGCTGTCTGTGGTGCCCTGAAGCATGATGGCAGCCTCTGCTGTGATCCAGGCATAGACCCCCGAGCAAGTTGGTGGCTGCTTGGTCATCACAGAGACTGCCTGCTGAGCTGATCTGGCACTGGGTGTAGGCAAGAGCCTCAAGGGGTGGTCAATGTTAGATTTGGACTCTGTCCACGCCCCTGGCCCCAGCTGCCAGCTGTCTGCAGTGACCTGAGGCAAGATGGCGGCCTCCACTGCAAGCCGAGCGGGCTGGCCCCCCCAGATTTTTCTTTGATGAGTATAAAGTGTCCTTTCATGTCTTTTTTGATGACTTTTGGTTGAAAATCAATTTTATCCAATATCAGAATGGCTACTCAGGTTTGTTTCCTGGAACCATTTGCTTAGAAAATTGTTTCCAGCCTTTTACTCTCAAGTAGTATTTGTTTTTTAGACTGATATGTGTTTCCTGTATACAGCAAAATATTGGGTCCTGTTTACATATCCAGTCTGTTAGTCTATGTCTTTTAATTGGGGAATTGAGACAATTGATGTTAAGTGATATTAAGGAATAGTGATTGTTGTTTCCTGCTATTTTTGATGTAGTTTGTATGTTTGTGTGGTTATCTTCTTTTGGGTTTGTTGAAAGGAGATTAATTTCTTGCTTTTTCTAGTGTGTAGTTTCCCTCCTTTTGTTGGTGTTTTCCATTCATTATCCTTTGAAGGACTGGGTTTGTGGAAAGATATTGTGTAAATTTGTTTTTGTCATGGAATGCCTTGGTTTCTCTATCTATGGTAATTGAGATTTGCTGGGTACAGCAGCCTAGGTGGGCATTTGTGTTCCCTTAGGGTCTGTATGATATCTGCCCAGGATCTTCTCACTTTCATAGTCTCTGGTAAGAAGTCTGGTATAATTCTGATAGGTCTGCCTTTACATGTTATGTGACCTTTTTCCCTTACTGCTTTTAATATTCTTTCTTTGTTTAGTGCATTTGGCATTTTAATTATTATGTGTCAGGAGGAATTTCTTTTCTGGTCAAATCTATTTGGAGTTCTGTAGGCTTCTTGTATGTTCATAGGCATCTCTTTCTTTAAGTTAGGGAAGTTTTCTTCTATAATTTTGTTGAAGACATTTACTGGCCCTTTAAGTTGGAAATCTTCACTCTTTAAGTTGGAAATCTTTACTCTCTTCTATACCTATAATCCTTAGGTTTGGTCTTCTAATTTTGTCCTAGATTTCCTGGAAGTTTTGGGTCAAAAGCTTTTTTGCATTTTGCATTTTGCATTTTCTTTGACTGTTGTTATCAATGCTTTCTATGGTATCTTCTGCATCTGAGATTCTCTCTTCTCTTGTATTCTGTTGCTGATGCTTGCATTCATGACTCCTGACGTTTTCCCTAGGTTTTCTATGTCCTGAGTTGTTTCTCTTTGTGATTTTTTTATTGTTTCTACCTGTCTTTAGATCCTGGATGGTTTTATTCAATTCCTTCACCCATTTCATTGTGCTTTCCTATAATTCTTTAAGTACTTTTCCATGTTTACCTGTGTTCTCCTGTATTTTTTTCTTTAAAGGAGTTATTTATGTTGTTCTTGAAGCCCTCCATCAGCATCACAAGCTGTGATTTTAAATCCAAATCTTGCTTTTCCAGTATGTTGCAGTATCCAGGACTTGCTGTTGTGGGAGAATTGGGTTCAGATGGTACCATGTTGCCTTGATTTCTGTTAGTAATGTTCCTACATTTGCCTTTTGCCATCTGGTTATGTCTGGTGTTAGTTGTCTGTGGTGTCTCTGGCTGGTGCTTGTCCCTCCTATGTGCCTGCAAGCTTGTCTTAGCACCTCTGGATTACCCACTCTCCCCTGGCATAGATGGCTGTGGCACAGCCCAGCTCCTGGGTGAAGGTGTGGCCCTGGTGGACTGTGTCACAAGTGGTCTTACACTTGGGTACTATATGTGTTCCTGGCTGCCCCCTCCCTGTCTGCTCAGTCACAGGAGCAAAGATGGTGGCCTCACCTCTAAAAGCAGGACTCCCTCTAAATGTGGGACTCCCTGCAGGGCAGATGTCCCCCGGCAGGATAGGTGCATAGATGGCTGTGGCACTGCCCAGCTTCTGGGTGTAACTGGGGCCCTGGTGGATGGAGTCCCAACTGAACTTACACTGTGGTGTACCCTGCATTCCTGGCTGCCCACCCCCCCCCCCCCCCCCCCCCCCCCGTCTCCCCATCTGCTGAGTCAGAGGAGCTAAGATGGTAGCCTCACCTCTAAATGTGGGACTCTCTCTAACAGCAGGACTCCCTGCAGGGCAGATGTCCCCTGGCAAGATATGTACATAGATGACTGTGGTGCTGCCCAGCTCCTGGGTGTGGTGGGGCCCTGGCTGACAGAGTACCAACTGATCTGTCACTTGGGTGTTCCCTGTGTTCCAGGCTGTAACAACCCACTCAGTTGCAGGAGTGGAGATAGAAACCATTATTTATTCTTTATCTTTTCTATGACCACCCATTTTGATTTGTTTTTTGTCTATGATGTCATTTTGGGTCCAACTCCATTCTTTTGTATATGATATTGCCCAGACCTTTTAAGTTACATCTTGCTACAGTTTCATATATTTTTGACTATACAAGTTAATAAGTACCAATGCATAAAAACTGGATGTGTGACCAGCAGCACATTTTGAAAAGCTTTTTACATGTTTTTTGTTTTATTTTATATGTTTATTCTTGCTATTTTTGAATATATTTAGTATTCTATATCAAGAAGCAGTGCCAGGATTGGTATGTGGCAGTCATTTAATACTTCATAAGTACCTTTGTTCCACATATATTCACTTACAAGAACTCCATGTACTTCAATTATATAATATTCCTGTTGCTATTATATGCTTCCTGTCCGCATTAGCAAATGATGATGCCGAGAGTAATTTTCCTTAAAATAACTTCAGGGCTGGAGAAACAGTGATAGCAATTGAGAGAAGTTCAGCACTGGATGGGACTATTTACTTTTGTTTGAGGTGTGTGGTGTATGACCACATATGCGTCCACTATGCATGCAAAACCTAGAGAAAGAAAGGTATCTACTCTCCTGCTCTTTTGCTCTCTAACATATTCTCTTGATACATGCTCCCTCATTGAACCTAGAACTTGGCTTGTGAACAACATGTCCAATGACCCCCCCATCTCTGCTCACCTTAGTCCTGGGTTACACATGCATGCACATGACACCTAGGTTTGGAGATTTGAACTTAAGATCTTATACTTGCCCAGTGAGCGCTCAGATCCACGGTGCTAGTGGTGGAAAACAATTTCTTATGAAGCATACACACAAACTATATAAAAATATACAATTCCAAATCCAGCACCAGTGGATGACATTCCCAGTTTTGGACAAGCTACTGACTATGGAGTTAGTTGGTCTTCCTGTAATTTACTAAATGGTTTGAAATCTAATCACAAGAGATATCAAGATTGATCTGATGATTCAAAAGCTTTTGCCACACTCTTGAAATTACATTAATGACTAGGTGAGTGAAAGACTAACTCAATTAGAACCTGATGCCAAGCCAATGACTGAGAATTAGGGAATCATGAACTTATAATATAATGAAAAGTCATCAATTTTCAAAACTCCCCTTTCTCTAACTATACAGAAATGTATAGTCAGAAATGGCCTTGTAAAGACTGAAAGTATAAATATATTTGATCTTGGGAACATTTTCCCAGATATATGAGACTGCACTTTTACTGACTCAGATCTAGACAACTGGAACACAGAGTCTGGTCAATTTTCAGGGGAAAAATACAGTTGGAACAGTCAGTTGACTGTTGCAAGTTCAAGCATGTTTATGGTAGAAAGTCAGTGGTCCTGGCTTCAGTTAATTCCCACCATCTTTACTGAGTCCTGAAATGATTCCATAATAACCAACATTCACTGTCCTACATTACATGGCCTTCATTCTGAGGTCCCCCCCCCCAATGTAAGGCTTATGAGGTGAGTACTGTTACTTCCTCCTTCTATTCCAGGATATAAATTGACTTTCTAAAAGCTGTAGTGTGAATCTGAACCCTACTATCCTGTATACATGATACCTCTCTATGGCTTCAGAATAGCACCAACTAGACACACCCAGGTTAAACATAGGAAGCCCAACTTCAAGTTGAGTCCTTTTTTTATTACTAGGCAAGGCTGTCTTCAATATACTTATAATAACTTTATACACCAAATAACATTCTGAGGTTTATTTCCACCCAACACAGAAACATCCCTGTGCTTCCCCTGGGATCTTCAGCATTGTCTGCTTTAGACCTGGTCTGGGCTTAGCAAGCATTGCTTTATCATTCTTAAATAAAAACTGTTACAGAGAATGTGGAAAACAATTTCCCTTTTAGTCTCCCCACTCCTATCCATATTGAGAAAGATGGATTCTAAAGTGCTGAAGGAAAGCTCACAATATAATAAAAACTCAGCATCAGAAATGTGCCAGATCCCTCTACTCTCTCCATATATTTAGGAAGTAAAATTTAATATAGGGCTTGGTCCTCTGGAGAACCCAGTGTATGGGAATGTTAATACACTTTTATATGTATTTTAACTAAGATAAACAAGAAGCAGATAGAGAAGCCAGGGCAGTGACAGTGAAGAAAGACACAATTATGATAAGTCTAATCCAGCCAACAGCAATGGAGGCAGATAGTGGCACTACTGTGATGCCATTGTATAGTTTGTGTGGTTAGAAAACTAAATCCATATAAAATGCGGAGGAGGCAGGAGCTTTGTTATAGGAAAGCACAGATAACTTTCCACATGACTCTAGAAAATAAAACTTATCCAGGAGACCGAGGAGCATTTGTTGTATTATTAAACTACCATCCAAATGTATTTTATAAATGGAACCCTGAATCAAATCAGTTGATCAAGAGAAGAGTCATAAAAAGGTGTACACTGTGTCCATAAGGAAAAAGACAGGGAAATCTCAATTCTTTTTTCTATAACAGAGCCAAAGCCTTAGAGTAAACTTGCAGATAACTTCAAAATCCTGCTGCCAGAACTAAGCTCATGCATGTGGTCCCAACTGTGCTGCACTTCTCAGTCCTAAATACAGGAACATCCTGAAATGCACACAAGGAGATTAAATGCACCAGTCCTAAAACTTGACTCATCATCTGATCTAGCCCTTTTGTCGAAAGAAATGTTAGTCCAGTTATTCCAGGTTTTGGCAAATCCACACTGACTTCCTTTTATCAAGGCACATTAACTTTCTATTAAGAACCTATTATGACACACAGTTCACCACACTTTCCTATAGGCCCAAACAACATTCTTTTGTTTACCATGTCCATGTTTCTTTCCCTTTATAGAACATAAGATCAAAACAATAGCTTCTATCTATTGGAATTTTCTACAATCTTCTATTCTGTTTGATAAATTCTATCTGGTACGTCTATCTCTCCCAAGAGGAATTCAGTCCCAAATGATCCTATGATTGATTGTTTGGTTTCCAGATACTGAAACTGTTTGAGAAGGACTAGGTGGTACGGCCTTGTTGAGGAAGGGATATCATTGGGAATAGGCTTTGAGGTTTGTTTTAAAATCCCATGTCAGGACCAGTCTCTGTCTGTCTGTCTGTCTGTCTGTCTGTCTGTCTGTCTGTCTGTCTGTCTGTGCCTGTCTCTTCTTTCTGTTTGCTGCCTGCATATCAGAATGTAAAGCTAGCAGCTACTGTTCCAGTGCCATGTCCATCTGCTTCTTGCCATAGTTATAGAGTCATCTTTTAAAACTGTAAGTCCCCAACTAAATATTTTCTTTGTAAGAATTGACTTTGCCAAATAGTACTCCATTGTGTATATATACCATAGCTTCTGTATCCATTCCTCTGTTGAGAGACATCTGGATTCTTTCCATCTTCTGGCTATTATAAATAAGGCATCTATGAACATAGTCCTTATTACATGTAGGAGCATCTTAAGTGTCATCCTGAGCAAAGCAACCCAATCACAAAAGAACACACATGGTATGCACTCACTAATAAGCAGATGTTAGCCCCAAAGCTCAAAATAAACAAGTATAATTCACCAAGTTCAAGAAGAAGGAAGACTTAAGTGATGGTGCTTTGGTTCCTCTAAGAAAGGGAACAAAATACTCACAGGAGCAATAAGGGAGACAATGTGTGGAGTAGGGACTGAAGTAAAGGCCACCCAGAGACTGCCCTACTTGGGCATTCATCCTATAAGCAGTCAACAAAGCCTGACACTACTATGGATGTCAGGAAGTGTATACCAAAAGGAGAGCATGCCATGGTTGTCTCCGGAGGGGCCCTGCCAGAGCCTTACAAATATAGAGGCAGATGCTAACAACCAACTATTGGAGTGGGCATGGGATCCTCAATGGAGGAGCTGGAGGATGGTCCAGAGGAGTTGAAGGGGTTTACAGCCCCATAGGAAGAACAATGATTTCAGCCACCCAGACACCCCAAGACTCCCAGGGACTGAACCATCAACCAAGGGGCACATATGGTTCCAGTCAAAAATGTGGCAGAGAAAGGCCTTGTTGGGCATCAGTGAGAGGAGTGGTCCTTCGTCAAGTAAAGTCTCAACAGAGGCCTGAACAAAGGGAAATGGAGGGGGGAAGGAGGGAGTGCATTGGGTGGAGAGGCACATATGTGGAGGCAGGGGGAAGGAGGAAGGGGAGGGGTTGGGGGTCTTAGGGGAGGGGGGATATCGGGAAAGGTTTTACCATTGACAATGTAAATGAAGACAATATTCAGTAAAAAAAAAGAATTGACTTGGTCATGGTGTCTCTTCACAGCAATAGAACAGTAACTATGATACTGATAAAGATTATTTTGTCTTTCTTTCCCCTGTCCCTTCCCTATCTACCCATCATTTCTACCAAACCATGCATCTACTTCCTTTAAGACACTGCTTATGAAGACTTTCTCAAAGTACTTTTCCTAGGTCACACTATCTTCTGTTCCCCGTGAGAAGTCTTATTTCTTTAGCCTTTACATGTTCACTCTGTGTTCTATTTGTGAGCCCTTTGTCCCTTCCAAATGTTCATGGACTATAGATGCCCGAGTCTGAGGACCTGCCTCATGTCACCCTCATAGTCTTATGTTTATAGCTGAGTGCTCTGTACCCTCCAGGCAATGAACACACACTTCTACTCAATGTAGAGTCTATTTGATAGGAAAAAGTAGAGTAATATAGGCATGAAAATATCACAACAAAGCGCATTTCTTTGTATGCTAATTAAAAATAAGTCTAATATTCTATCTGCCTATTCTTGGACAAGAAGTTTTGTTTCTATGTTTGTGTTTTTCTACAGAAATGTTAAGTCTAAGCCCACAGGTAATGAAACCTCATGGGCCAAAACATTTGGCCATATGCAAAGGGAAACTGGTTGGTCTGAGCAAGAAAGAAGCTACTTGTTGTATGAATACTGTTCCCAACTGCAGACGTTCAATGTGGGGAAGTGGTTTCAAGATGGCGGGAGACAAACAGCATGCTTCCTTGGCTGGGCCAGGATACATACTCACTGATCCCAAAATCCTTTTCTGCTGTGGGTGAGTGCAAGCTTAGAACCTTCTTGCTACAGAATCTTTGGTGGTTCTTGTCTGCTTTGTCTATGTTGACCAAGACACAGAGTTAGCATGCTAACAGCTCCACCACTGGAAGAAGGTACACATAAAGAAAAAACACAGCACAGGACACAGCATCCACTGCCTCCCTACCTTTTTGTGACTTACATACTGAGTGACTTCAGCTGGGGAGAGTTGAATCTCTAAAGTTGAATACTCAACAACCTTCTAAACAAGGAAAAAAGTCTCCACTTTAATGACTATGGCAGGTTTACCTTGCTATTAAATTTTAATCATGTAAGATTTACTGCATGATGAGACTGGTTTTGCTGCCCTTGTAAAATATACTGAAATATGTAAGCCATAAATGACTTCACTGAGTCTGCCGAAATAATAAAAATAAATAAATAAACAAACAAATAAATATAGGCTATAGGAACATTCAGGGAGCTGTTCGTTGTCTCAGAACAAAGCAATTTGCAATGACTCAGATACAAAATGACAAGCACCAAGAATTATGAAAAAAGCCAATTGTCTTTAACTACAAGTTTACTTACTAGTACTTACTACAATAAACAATCTTACCACACCACAGAAAATAAGTATAGACATAAGTGCAGGCAGCTGAATAATCTTTTACTAGTAAGAACCTTTTCCCTTAATATGAGTCCAAAAGTCAAGAACTGGCACCTGCCCTGTTCACAGGGGTACTGCCTGGTAAGCGATGTCTGGAAAATCAGAAGTCAGCAAATGATAAGACTGAGATTCACAGTGGGTATTTGAGCCTTGCCTGTCTAGTGTATGTTCCTCCTTAGTGCAAACCAGCACTAACCTCATCTCTATGTACACTGCGCACAGTCTATATGCTGTAGATACAGTTAGCTCCACCAATAAGAAGGAACAAGTGACTCTTGCTTTTAGTCACAGAAACAAATCATGCTGCCAGTCACTGTACTCGAGTACATAGGCCAGGAGAAGAAAAACCTAAGTGTACACACACAAACAGAACTGCACACAAATGTTCATCACAGCATTATTTAGACTAATCAAAATGCAGGAAGAAAATCTTTTCAATAACTGAAGAGTGGAAAGAATACATACACACACACACACTCTCACACACACAAAATAGGGTATTACTTAGGCTTTAGAAGGTTTAAAACATGCATGGAACAACTTGCTATAACTTTGAAAACATTATGCTATGTGAAAGGAGCCAGGCGTCAAAGACTATATATGAAATGATTATGTTGCTACAGAATATGCAAATACACATATCCTACTAGCCAGTGATCAGTGGCTAGTAACAAAGTCTGCAGCAGTGACTGAGAATGTGTTAGGGTTTCTTTGAGGATGAGAATGTTGTGGAATTAGAAACTGATAACAGCTATGCAGCTCTGTAAATATAAAAATAAAATAAAATCCCACAGTCCCATTTGTTCAGATAGCCACTGTGGCTCTAAAATCCATCTAGACACAAGGGCTCTGGTAAAATAAATAAATAAATAAATAAATAAATAAATAAATAAATAAATAAAAATAAAAAGGAGGAAGAAGCATATTCAAATGCTTCATTGTGATGGCATAGACTGCTAGAATGCTCTTAGAAAAGTCATTCGTTTTCGTAAACCAGAAAGCAAAAATCTGTGAGGTGCAAAAGGCCTTCAAAACACTCAGCAAGCATTAGAAAGAGAAAATAAAATTACCAACGTGATGATCTTGGTTCTCTTGCATTCTCTATTTTTAGGAGTGTTCAACAGCACACATTAATGATGCCTGGATACCTCTTGAGATTACCAGTATGTAACATGTTGCCACTGCCCCAGCCTGGCCAGGAGTGTAATTCGGGCAAACCTCTCTCTGTTCTATCTGTCCCCCATTAAGCATTCAGAGCCTCCTTGTTAGTACACTACATTATGAACTGGATGCATTGTCTGGATAAACTGCATTGTCCAAAACACTGCCCAATTATTACAGAAAATGCAGAGTATAATTAGTATTCCTCTTTGCATAAGCCACAGCTCCCAACAACAGTGCCATATTATAAAAGCCTTAATTAATAAACAAGAGTTGGGCCATGACTGGTTACACTTATTTGAATTTTATATTGTGGGGAAAGGCCACTGTTCAAATTACATTTACAAATATCTAAATTCTGGCTAGCCTACATGAAGACAATCTTCTGTGGGGCTAATAGCATTGTGTTGGTACACCAACAATAGCGAACGATTAACTGCTCGGACGTAAACCATCCCGAGAAATGCTGGGAGCAGGGTGATGATAACATTGTATTCTGGCTGTATTATATAGTGCAATTCTTCTATTTGTTCACATGTGTTTTGTATTTAATAGATGGAGGAGCCAGGGTGGCTTTTCATATCACTGTGGAGCCTTAAATGTAACAAAAGAACAAAAGAAAGGGAGAGCTGGCAAAAAAATTTAAAAGTTCAGTGTGTATTAGTGCTGGCTGGGAAGCAGTTACATCATGGCGCAGTGGATGCCCACAGCGCCTTGCTGCATTTCAGCTGGTTTTATTGATTTCTCTCCTAACCTGCAAGCCAGAAGCACTGAACTAATATTTTGGACTCTAACATCAAGATGTCCAGTTACTGAGCTCCAACTTAAGGAACATTTTCATTAAATTGCACCAACCTACCTGATTAAAACCTATCAAGTCTACCATCTTGACAACTGCACAATACCTGTTAGATATGCTCTGAAGTGAGCACTCTGCATCCTGAGGAAAATAATGACCAGCGGGCACCTAAGAGTCAGATGACAAGCAGTATGGCAGAGAGAACAGGGCCTGTGCCTTGGGAGGCAGGTCACACAAGTAAAGGCCACCAGTGCTCGAATCTGAACAGAATACTAAATTCTTGTGTTCACTTAAGTTCTTGTGAACACTGGGCTGTGTGAACATGGCAATTCTTTCAGCAAAGTCTGTAGTAAGTTTTAAGGTCTTGTGACAGCAGACTGGCTAAAGAAGTGTTATAGTTCAGGAAAGGGCAAATGGACCAGCAACAAAATGCAGCATTACAGGAAGCTCAGGGAATGGTCCCGCATCTCCCAGGGATCCAGGAGTACAAGCCCAGAGATCTCAGCAGCCTATACAAGCTTTCTTCAATTGATGACCCTTTTGTCAGTTCCAGGGACTGAGCACAGGTTCAGTTCCATGGGTCTCAGAAGTTCCTGTTTTAGCATGGCCAAAACAACAACATTTGAAATAAGAACAGGCTAGAAGAATCTAACTAGGAGTAGAGGTCCCTAAAGGGCTGTTGAAGTTGGAGAGTCAGCCCCTGCAGCTGTGTGAGCTTGGACAAGCAGTTCAGCTCAGCATCCTAAGTGGCAGCTGATCAAGGGTGGAGCCTAGCCTAGCTTTGGAGAGGATTTGGATTCAATCTCTTGCACTACCAAAAATGAAAAACAAAACACCTACTTCTTTTTAATAAAAAGAAAAAGAAAAGTTATGGTTGACTAGGAAAAGCTCCTAGAAACTATTCTTTCTTGAGCAGAAACTGACGCTGCCCTCAATCGAGCCACAGGACAATTGCAACAGTGTGCTGATTTGAAGAAAAATGTTAGAACTGTAACTTTCAGATTCCTTAGTAGTCTCTTCCTCTCTCTAATCTCCTCTGCTTGGGTTTTGGGGGACTTTGTTATTTTGCGGTTGTTGTTGTTGTTTACTGGAGTCTGTGGGTTTTGGATGAGAATGGACCCCATAGGCACATATGTTTGAATGCTTGGTCTCTTACTGGTGGAACTGTTTAGGAAGTATTAGGAGGTGTGGACTTGCTGGAGGAAGTCTGTCACTGGCAGTGGCCTTTGAGGTTTCAAAAGTATCTTTCTGTCTCTCTCATTGTCTCTGTCTCTCTCTGTGTGTATCTGTGTATGTGTTTGTGCCTCATGCTTGTAGACCATATAAACTCTCAGCTATTGCTCTACCACCATGCCAACCATGCCAACCTGTTTGTCCTGATGGTCATGAATCCCCTGGGAGTGTAAGCCAGCCCTCAATTAAACATTTTCTTTTTGTAAGTTGCCTTGGTAATGGTGTCTCTTTATAGCAATGAAAGAGTAACTAAAACAGAGTCTCATATAGCCCAAGCCTTGCGTTCTTGACCTTCTACTCCTATACCCCAAGTGCTGGGATTACAGGTTTGCATTGCACCATCAATCTTAGATTCCTCAGGACTTCTTCAGTATCAAAATTTCCCTGGGATTGGTTATGGAAGATAAGAAAGTTGATTAATAATTATTGATTCTCTCTCACTTTCTCTATGAGAGAGAACCATATGTAAAATGAATGAATAAAGGATTAAAACATGCCCCTCCTTATTACCCCTGAGCCTCTACAGAGCTTCCTCAAGCTCTGGATGGTACCTCCATCATATTCTACCACCCTCAGTTACTAACCACCAAGAGAACCTTATACATCACCGAATGTCTCCTAGGGACAAAATTACTATCTGTTGAAAATCTTTAATGTCTCTCTTCAAATTAAGGCACCAGAATCTGGATGAATACACCATTTTTAACTCATAATCCCTAATCATTAAAGTCATGAACGAAGATACCTTCAGAAAATCATTTTGACATAACTTTATTGAGTGTTTATTCTAAGGGTGAAAATCCAGGGTGTTAGCATTGAACAGGAAGACTGGAGGTTAGATTGACAGAAACTTTGACATTGCTTAACGATTATTGCAAGCATGGTGTGCTCACCTGTAACCTTATCTACTCAGAAGGCTGAGGCTGGAGAAGCAAGAGTTTCTGGAGAGTTTCATTGGTGATCCTTTCCTTGTGCCACACCTTAAGATTGGAGATACTGATGCTCAGTTAGATAAATTAAATGCAATTGGTTTTACTGGGCTCCAATGCAGCAGGGGTCAGGTGGCAATATTGAATCACCAATGGCAAGATGATCACAGTTGTCATAATGAGCAGTGTAGACAAAGTGGTGTGCATAATGGCCTGACCAAAAACTGGCATCACAAAGTCATTTTTATGGTGGCATGACTCATATGAATTTTTGGAACTGACTAATCAATCATGGTGTTTCCACATATGAAATAGATAAGAAGCATACTGCATTTTTGTTTGTTTCCTATAAGTGTGTGTGGGGGGGAGAGGGGAATCAAACAAATGAAAGAAATGCTTCTGTGGATCACCAGAAAATGGAATCTCACCTGTAACTAATTTCCAGACTTCAGCCAGTTTACAAACCTAGACCTTGAATGAAGGGATGACCAGATTTTTTGATGAAGGACCTTGATAAAAATAACCAAGAGTTTTACTGTTAATCATCTTCTAGTCCCTCCAGAGAGGGGCCCTAGGACCTTTTACAAAGGGAACTGTAGTCTGAAAGAAACAATCAGACTTTCTAGGGTCTACTGAATACTGGTTATGAATTGGACACTGATTCTGAGAGACCCCAAGAAATATTAAAGTTGGGGATGCTAAAGATCTTGTGATTAATGGAGTTTTGGCTGATATGTGAATCATAGTTGATCTAGTGGGTCCCTGAACTCATTCTCTGGATATTTGCCCAGTTCCAGAAAGTATAATTCAGATAAATAAGACTGAGAAGTTGGCAGAGTTCTCATATTGGTTCCCTAACCTATAGAGTAAGGGCTATTATGGTTGGAAAGGCAAATGGGAGCCTTTAGAGTTGCCTTTGCCAAGGAATACAATGAATCAAAAACTTTATTGCAACCCTGGAGGAATTGCAGAAATTAGTGCAACCATTGAGAACTTCAAAGATGCATGGTGGTGGTTCCCAGCACATCTCCCTCAAAGTCACCTGTTTAGTTGTGCAGAAAATAGATTTTGAAGAATAAGTTTGACTATTAAAAACTCAATTAAGTAGTGAGTTGCAGCTTTTGTACAAGATGCGGTGTCCATACTTAAGCAGATTAATACATATCATGGTCCACAGTACATAGATATTGATCTAGCAAATGTCTTTTTCTCAGGACCTATCCTCAAGGACCACCAGATGCAATTTGCTTTTAGTTGGTAATGCTAGCGATGTACCTTAACCTCAAAGATATATTATCTCTCCATCCCTGTGTCATAACTTAGTTAGAAGGAATCTTGATTATGTTTCTTACAGAAAATATCACACTGGTGTCCTATATTGATGACTTTATGCTGATTAGACTGAGGCAGCAGCCATTTTGGACTCATTGGTAACACATGGACATCAGAGTAGGGAAATAAATCCAATCAAAATTCAAGGTATATTTACTTTAGTGAATTGTTTAGGTGTTCAGTGATATGGGATATACAGAGATGTTCCTCTTAAGGAGGCATAACTTGTATGTATCTTTGCCTTGGATACATTATTGTGCTCAGTCATTCCTATCACCAAAAAAGAAACACAATGTTTAGTGGGCCTATTTAGATTCTGGAGAGGGCACATATATTAAGTGACTTAAAAAGTTACTAGTTGACCATCATAAGATCCAGGGAATGAGCAGGTGGGTACAGCCAGGAGTGCAGGGAACACAGGAGTGTCAGAGCAGTTGGGACAGGGTCCTTCCAGGCTACATCTGCACCCAGGAACTAGGCAGCACCACAGTACTCTGTGTCAGGAGAGAGATGATCACGCAGTGGTGGTAAGACAGGCTTGCAGGCCCACAGGAGGGACAAGCACCAGCCAGAGACAGACCAACTAACACCAGAGATAACCAGATGGCAAAAGGCAAATGAAGGGACGTTACTAACAGAAATCAAGGCAACATGGCACCATCTGAACCCAATTCTCCCACAACAGCAAGTCCTGGATATCCCAACACACCAGAAAAGCAAGATTTGGATTTAAAACTCACAGCTCATGATGCTGATAGAGGGCTTCAAGAAGGACATAAATAACTCCCTTAAAGAAACACAAGAGAACACAAGTAAACAGGGAGAAGCCCTTGAAGAACTACAGGAAAATACAACAAAACAGGTGAAGGATTGAACAGAACCATCCAGGATCTAAAAATGGAGGCAGAAAAATTAAAGAAATTACCAAGGGAAG
Organism: Apodemus speciosus; assembly: GCA_002335545.1. Taxonomy (NCBI): domain Eukaryota; kingdom Metazoa; phylum Chordata; class Mammalia; order Rodentia; family Muridae; genus Apodemus; species Apodemus speciosus. Next base: position 2,312,893 of record BDUI01000003.1, on the reverse strand, counting down.
CAACTCTGGACATAGGAGGTCAACATGCAGAAGAATGAGAATTGATCCATTCTTATCTCCTTGTACTAAGCTCAACTCCAAGTGGATTAAGGACCTCCACATAAAACCAGACACACTAAAACTAATAGAAAAGAAACTAGGGAAGACCCTGGAGGACATTGGCT
>BDUI01000003.1:2260513-2295036 GCA_002335545.1 Apodemus speciosus | reverse complement strand
GGGGTGGGGAGTCTTTGCTGAGTAGGTATGTTCGACAATTTCATTGGGAAATTTATTTTTAAGTACTTAAGGCCTCCAAAAGGGTAAATAAAAGATTATACGAGAAAGAAACACCATGATTTCTGGTTGTTTAAAAGGCACCTTTACCAGCACAAGGAAAAGGCTGGGATCAATAATGGGTCTTTCCTTTAGAGGGAGATCTGTTTCACTTTAACACAGATAAATCCTATGGTAGGCCTTTGAAAGATCAAGGGAACATCAAACTATGCAGAGCATCCTGTCTTGTCAGGAAACAAAAACTTGTCTAGTTACAATTCTCCAACAGTAAGCACAGCCACCTTCAGCCCTCCTTCAGCCCTCCTTAGCCCTCTGCATGCCTGCTGCTCAAAGGCTAATGTGCAAAATCAAAACAAGCCCTCAACAGGAAGAAGATACTAGTCATAAACAATCATGTTCTAAAAATGCCTTTTAGAAATATGAGCCTTTAATGTTTTTATTATTGTGTTGGTTACACATAATGATGAATTTCACAATGATATTTTTCAGACATGTGCACAATGTGTTTAGCATACCTAGACCCTGGCACTCTATTTTGTTCCTCTCCCACTCCCATTCATCTTCTTCCTCAGTCATGTCTTTTCTTGTTTGCTGTTTTATTTTCTTGGTGTGTGCCTGGACCAAGGAATTTCATTGGTGGCTTACAAAAGCTTTGTGAAGCACTATTTACAGCAGCTTGGGTGCAGTGTCAGCGGCTACACCACTCAAGAAAATGTGGCCTCATCATCTGAAGAGCAGGGTTCACAAAAGAAAACCCCAGGAATAAGCAGAGGCCTGGTATAAATCCTTCAGGGCATCAAGTCTCTGATGTCAGAGGTGGCGCTGAAAGACAAAAGATCTGTGCTGGAAGCTCTCCTGGTACAACTCACTACCATCACCTACCCTTTTGATGTGCCCAGCTGATGTTGTAAAGTACCACCTGAACTACTGTAAAGACTAGAAACTCTCACTACCTTTGGCAACTCTTGCAACGATGATCTTTTCATCGGTCTTACATTCTTTGACAGATCTGAGTCTTCATTGCAGTGGTGGTTGTTCCAAATACTTAGACATCCTATACAGAAACATGCTCACCTGTAACCAGTTTCAAAGGAAATCAACACAGGAACTCAAGCAGGGTAGAAACCTGGGGTCAGAAGCAGATGCAGAAGCCATGGAGAGATGCTGCTTACTGGCTTGCTCCCCCTGGCTTGCTCAGCCTACTTTCTTATAGCCCAGGGATGGCACCACCCACAATGGACTGAACCCTTCCCCATTGATCACTGATTGAGAAAATGTGTTATAGCTGGGTCTCATGGAGGCATTTCCTCAACTGAGGCTTCTTCCTCTCTGGTCAGTTTAACTGTTTATGTCAAGTTGACATAAAACTAGCCTATACAGGTATGGCACTCTATCCCAGAACATGGAGGGTTTACCAGTGGCTACATCACTACATCCTCCTCTCTTAACAACTATCAACTGCCCATTCTCTCTGAATACCAGGAGGGGGCAGAACCCCATGAGTCCTTACCCCATCAATGACTAGATGTTGAGGGACCCAACCTTATGCAGGCCCCACGCAACCAACCACAGTTGCTTCAAGTTCATGGGTACAATAGCCATAGCATGCTCATAAATCAGCGTCTCACAGCCACCTACCCCCCTCCCAACATACTATTTAGGAACTATTTAAAAAACAGTTCTTTAAAAGCATTTACATATAGTGTGTGTGTGTGTGTGTGTGTGTTTGTGTGTGTGTTTGTGTGTGTGTATGTGTTTAAGAAAAGGTCTCACATAGCTCAAGCTGATTTTAAATTTGCTTTGTAGCCAACCTCAGAAATAAACTCATCTTCCTGCTCCCTAAACAGATAAGAGTCCAGGCATATGCAGCCTGCCTAGGACTTCTGTGTTGTTTTAAAAGTACCTATTAATTTCCCTATGTTTTCCTATGAAAGTGGTGATCTTACTGATCAGAAACAGGTCTCCTCTTGTCAGTGCATGATAGAACATTAAGAATCATAAGTTCAGTAGGGAACAGAAACTGCAAATTAGTGGATTTGCTTTAACCCTTTAAATTCAGGATTTGCCAGAAAATACAGGCAGCAATGGGTATGGGTGGGTCCTAACTTGCTGGTATGTGCATTTAAAGAGCATGTGGTCTTTAGTCACCATATTCCCACATTCAACCTTGACCAGCTGAGAATTAGCTGGCATTCTACAAATAATCTGGTGCCTGGGAGGCACTTGAGTTTGAAAGCTACAGAGGAATCCATAGAGAGGATATTGAAGGATTTTCCTAGTTTGGAGGAGATGAGCCTTGAGACCTTGGGAGGATTTATACAGGGGAAGAGGTGCTCTGAGAAGGTCATTTCATTCAGGAGAATAACTTTGATGCTGAATTCCACCAGGTTTCTCTTTTAATAATATTTAAATTGCTTAAGGAGGCAGATGATTTGCTTCTTTCTTTAAAAGGAAAGCAGACTTAAGGGTGAGAATCTTACTCCCTGAAAGCTTGCCATCTGATTGGCGTTCTGGAGAGGTAGGAGAAACAGTAAGAGAAGGATTAGGTCCACACAAGGTCCTGGCAGTGGCTGGCTGGTATATTTATGGATTTATTGGTTATATGTGGACATGCAATATGGACATGGATGCTAAATAAGCCCTTTCCTCCCCACCCTGCTTTTTGATCAGGTTTCATTGCAGCAATAAAAACCCTAAGACAACACCATACTCATGAAGATGCGTGAGTCCTGTAAAGTGCAGTACTACACAGAGTCAAAGAAAAACATCATTAAAAGACATGAACATGGAAGGGACACTTGTTGGGCGGAGTAGTGCTTTGACAAGAGCAGAAGGGACATGAGAGGGTGGGGTGAGAGTGACTAGAATGTACTATATATGTGTATAAAATCATCAAAGAATAAATTTTTTAAAAGAAATTCAATATTTCCAGATAAACACATAAGACCAAATGAATTTCCACATTCCTAGCCTATCCAAATATTCAATTTTTTCATAAAATCTTACCAAAATCTACCTTTCTTCTCTGTAAACCTCATGATACTAATTTGTATAAAAGAAGGAAAGACCTATCCTGGCATAGAGACTGTGTTCTCAAATGTGTCATTAATTAAACTGAACCAAAAGAAAAGCAAATGATGAAAGGAGAACTCACCTTGTCTCCCAAGAGAGACAACATTCATGGACTAAAACATTCTTCTTCCATGGATGCCATCAAACTCTAGACTGCTTCTCCCTGAGACTGGTTCTAACATCATACAGGGAATTTTAGACACCAGCACCTTGCATGGAGACTCCCAGTAAGCAGACACAGGCCCTGATGCAAAGCCTGGTGCAGCGGACTAGGGCAAGGGCAACAATGAGCAGCAGCTAGAGCATCATGAGGGAGGCTCTGAGCACACTGAAGGGGATGCAGTGAACGCTAAGAAGAACAGAATCGGCACCTGTGTGGACACCAGCTGTTGGAACCGTGTGGGATTATCCTTGTTTTTACAGGTGCAAAAAATCCAAGTCTGAAAAGCCGAATCATTTGTCCACAGACATACTCAGTTGGTGCTTCAGTGGAGTTTGGCCAAGTCCTTCTAGCTTGAAAACTCAGGAGTAGTCATCACCAAAGTCACTGTCTGTTATATCACCCAGAAAGTCAGCTTCATAAAACAGCTAGTGTAAAGCTGACCTGGGCATCAGCTCAGTTCTCATCTCAGTTTTTGTGAAAGTCACACATAATAGGTCAACTGAAGAAAACAACCTACCAAAGACAGGAAAATCATCCCTGTTATTAGTACTCAAATACATATTTAGCTCTCACTAATATTAATAATATCCCCAAATACAAGAAGGGTGAACTTTCAACTGTATTTAACATATCTTTTGGCAAGTTTATTTTAATTATTTAAGTTACTGCATAAGGGACAAAACACCTTTGTTTAAAAGAAGGTGCACTCATTCAAAACACTAAATATTGAGGATCCAACTGGACCAGAAATTCTTCAGGACTCTGAGCCTAGGAGAAGAAACCAGGCAGGGAAAGCCAAGTCTAGAAGAAACTGATTTTTTGCTTTGCTTACAGCCAACTAAACATTAACCAAAGAGGGAGAACAAAGCTAAGGCAAGTGTTCCCTGGTAGAGAATATGGAATAAATGGAAACTTCCTCTAGACAAGGAAGATAGGGAAGGTGAAGTACAAATGATTGGAGTTACCACTAGAGAAACAAAAAGTCAGAGAAAGTGATCAAGAACACATATTCTGCACAGAAGGACAGGAGCATCCAAAGGACACTGATTCGATGAACCATGTCCCTTCTGGGAAGTGACAGTTGCTGGGAGTGGGCATTGCAGACCAAGGATGGGTAGAAAGGATCCACTTAGCAGCAGACACAAGCTGGCCAGACCTGGAGGATGGAAGCCACCATAGCACACATCTAGATTTTGTTCCAAATGTGGCAGAGCCACCCAAGCTGACCAATGGTTTTGTTTTGGCCACTATGTGCAGAGAGGGCAAAGGGAAAATGAGTGCAGAAGCAGGGGATGCCTATGGCAGTGTGGGAGAAGATGTTTGGTGATGGTGTGGCACACGTGCCTCTTGTCCTCCAGCCCCAGAGGCTAGCTGGCACTCCTTCATCCCAGAGTTCCTTGCCTTCAGTCCTGATGGTACTGTGAGAGATACAAATCAGAAATCAGAAGGAAGGACACTCATTCCATCCCCTAACAGGACATTTGTGTATTTAGCACCCAATTATTGAAGTTCTCATAACAAGGATGCTAGCTAGTCCTGGCAGGTGGCTCCGATCACATGGTCTTCCCCAGGAGGCCATCCCATAGCTTCCCCGAGGATTCCAGGAACCTTTCTTCCCTATTACCATTATGCCTTGGATAAGCTCATAAAAGGTTGCAACCAACCTCCAGGTACTGTGTTGTGCCTTGTGGTTTGAAAACAATACCTTTATTAAACTCCAGTTAAATTACTCAATTTGTGTACACCATCTGTTTCCTGTGGTACAGAAAGAAAGAAGAAAAGTTTAATATTGAAGAGTTCACGGACTCTGATCCTTAACTAATATTCTCTTCCTTGGAGGCTTCCTGCTTGTGATTTGAGGGTCATAAACCCAAAAGAGTTCACACTCCTGTATCATTTGGGGAAAGACAACAGTATAAATTGATCAAGGCTGTAAAAAGCCAAATGCTGTGCTGAAGACTCAGAAGATAAGAGTTCCCTGCCATATGCAGTATTGCGACTGTAGCCTAAGAAGAAAGAGCCACTGCTTAAATACTAAGACATGTTTGTCAATCATTCATTTATTCAAACAATGGGTACTGAGTGCCCACTACTTGTAAGGTATATTTTATGAAATTGCCCTAGAACAGAGTGGACCACACAGATATCTAGGAACTTGCTTCTAGAAGAATGGGAGACTAACTCAACAGCACCTTACAGACTTATCTAAACAGATGGAAGGGTTTAGGAAAGAGAACACTTTGCTTATGATGTAGGCTTGGAAGAGAGGAATGGCCAGGGCGTGGGGCAGGGAGCAAAGCAAGATGACAGCCAGGAAGACAAGGTCTTGGGTAAGTTAGAAAGCAGGATCTTTCAAACTTCTGAATGATAACAAAGGGCCTGTGCTGCTGGAGCAAACCCTGAGGTAGTGGGCACTCAATGTTCATTGATTGAATAATGAATGGCAAACAGATATCTAGCTATTTAAGCAGTAGCTCTCACTTCTAAGGCTACAGTCACATACTGCAGATGACAGTGAACACTTGTTTTCTGAGTCTTCAGCACAGCCTTGATCCCTGAGAATGGGGAATCACAGTGGGATAGCCTGCAGTCAAGGGAAAGCTGGGAGGAGACCAACAACTTCTGCAGTACTCCAGATTCTGTTCTGAGAAGAAGCCCTAAGGGGTTTGAGTGAGTAGTCACCTAGATTGTTTTAGTTCTAAGAGGGTCATTCAGGAAGCCAATATGTTTGCTATAGTTTGGATGGTAAATGTCTTAAGACCCAATGTGTTAAGTGCTTAGCCCCTAGCCCACAATCTTATTGGGAGGGTCCAGAGACCTTAAGATACAAAACCTAGTGAGAGGTCATTGGAGGACCCTGAGAGGGGATTGTGGGACTCCAGGTCCTTGTCCTCTCCTTTCTCCTTCACATTTTCACTGAGATGACTGCTCAGCCTTAAGATGTGTCCCCTTCTGCCATGATGTCACAGGCATGGATGCCATGGAATTAATGAACCTCAAAAACTATACAAACTATAAACCAAAACAGCCACTTTTTAAAACTTCTCTCAGGTATTTTGTTACAGTAGTCGAGAATTTAATGACAATGTCGAGATTAAAAAAAAACAAAAACAAACAAACAAAACAAGAAAAATTCAAACTTGGTAAAAACACAGTACGGTTTGAGCCAGAATGGTAACTTTCTATTTGCTATGACATTAACATCCCCAGAGAGGGCTGAGTAGGTCTGGGGTAAGTAAGTCAAACTCAGGAGCTGAGAGATGAGGCCTGAGCTGGAGGGAAGATTTGAGAAGCATGAGTGTTCAGCTCTGAGCAATGGATGCAAATGTTGGGTGTGTGTGTGTGAGGACAGAGTGGTCTCCACACCAGATCAGAATTTGGAAACCTGAAACACGGAAGCAGGCACACTGGCAAGCAGCCCTTAAAAGGTTAGCATTGCAGGAAGACACAGAGAAGTGGGATCCCCAAAGCCAGTAGAAACTGCAGAGGAAGAAGGTAACCAGCCACCAGCAGTTGCTAGGTTCTGGGAGATCAGAACCTGGAGAAAAACAGACTTGGTAAGAAAGGGTCACTGGCCCAGGTAAACTTCCATGGGCAGAAAGTCCATGGAGACCACTGAGGACCATCACTCTTCTGGGGTTCCTTAGGAGGGGGCTGGAGGACCCAGACAGGTATAGCAAGTAGTTAAAAAAACAAAACAAAAAAACAAAAACCTCTTCCCCCTTCTCTCTCTGTCTCTGTCTCTGTCTCTATAGGTAATCCAGCATTTTAGTAAGCTGCTACAATTGTATCATAGAAAAGATCTCAGCAGGTGCATGAACAGTACTTTTTAGAAAGCAAAGGGGATGGGGCCAGGAAAACACAAAGGTTGGGGACCCATATATCCCTGTCACAAAGTACTGGTTCTAGTCATAGGTAGTCAGGGGATAGCTGGTCTGCAGAGAAGCATCCCTGCCTACTTGTCCCCTGCAAATCCAAAAGTTACACCATCCATGCAGTAAAAACCAGGGAGTCACTGTTGAATGTCTTAGTGGGAAGAGCCTAGCAAATCATCGTGAAGGATGGAGGAGAGTGGGGATTATCATGGAGTATGGAGAGAGTGGGGATCATCATGGAGGATGGAGAGAGTGGGGCTCATCATGGAGGATGGAGAGAGTGGGGGCATCATGAAGGATGGAGAGAGTGGGGCTCATCATGGAGGATGGAGAGAGTGCGGGTCATCGTGGAGGATGGAGAGAGTGGGGATCATCATGGAGGATGGAGAGAGTGGGGCTCATCATGGAGGATAGAGAGAGTGGGGGGAAACATCATGGAGGATTGAGAGAGTGGGGAGCATCATCATCGTGAAAGATGAGATTACTGGGCAGCATTATAGACCTAGACTGTCTTTGGTGGAAACCCAGAAGGATAGTAATATTCACAGTGATTGTTACTTTAATCCAAGGTGATAGAAGGAAAGTATGGACTGCATGCTGACATACAGAGGGTGGCAGGGCAGCCCATAGGTCACCCTGGGAAGTGTTCACTGCCAATTATCACAGAAGGTATGTGCTCCACTGTGGGAGTGCAGAGAAGGTGGTGCAAATGACTGCAGGCAAAAGAAGCTCAAGGAAATGTGAGTGTCCCTGCTGTCCCCAGACAGAAGGGAGAGAAACAACACAACAACATTCAAATATATGGAAATGATGTTGGTTTTAGATTCTTCCTCATTTGGCATTTGAGGCTCAGGGAATATAAAAAATAAATCTGAAACCCCATTTAAAAAAAGCTCTTTTGTAGATTATTTCTGGGATGTAAAAGCCCAGCTCCCAGGTAGAACTGGGCAGGGGTAAACAAATGACCCCTGACATTAAAATTTAAAATATCCCACATGCAAATCCATCTTCCCTCCATCCTTTTGTAATGCAACAACCAGTGAGAATTAGAATTGCAAAAACTGCTAAAAGAGCTACACGGGAAATTATACAACAAAGTCGTTTCACAGTGATATTGAGGCAGGAATATAAAATGAATCCAGGGGAGCACAGAGACACATCCTGATGCAAGAGACTTGGACAGACATGAGTGTCTGAGGAAGTCCCCTGATAAAATATTATTTTCTTTCTTTGCTTCTTCCTGAGCAAAACTTTAAAATGGACACTCTTCGCTCTGGTTAAAATTCAGTAATAATATAATGTTAGCATAGTTGTTAGTCTACTTATTTATAATTTACTTTCATTAAATAGCTTTTAAAATATTTACTTGTAACTGTAAAGAGCTTCCAAATGCCTGGTTGTTAAAAACCAAGCGACTATCAATGTGGACTTTTCAGGACTCCTGATAACCATTTTTCCAGTTATTATTTCTTTAGTTATTAGACATTACAGAATTCCAATGTAGCCCTCTCTGCTCTTTTCTCCTCTCCCCTCTCCTCTTTTCCCCTCCCCTGTCCCTCCTCTCTTTTTGCTTTCTTTCCCCTCCCTTCCTCTTTCCCCTTCCTCTCTTTTCTCTTTCTCCTTCCCCCTCCTCTCCTTCCCTTCCTCTCTCCTTCTCTCTCCTCTCACCTCCCCACTTTCTAGGTTTCATGAACACTGTGACCATGATCAGGTAGGGAACTGTTTTCACAACAGGTTTTGAACAATCCTTTTTGGACACATATCAGCTACGTAAGCTTTGTAATGGCTGTGCCTCTTCACTCCTCACACCTTGTTAGGTGCTTTGAGGGCAATGGCCCCCATGGGCTCATCCATGCGCATGCTTGGTCCCAGCTGATGAACATTTTAGAGAGAATTGGGAGGTGTGGTCTTTTTGGAGGAGGTGTGTCACTGCAGATGGGCTTTGAGGTTTCAAAAGCCAATTCCTGGTCCAGTCTCTCACTTTCTGTCTCCGCCTGCTGCCTGCAGATCTGAATAGAAAGACCTCAGCTGCTGCTCAGAAGTGGTGATTCCCACTGATCCCTGCTGTGATGATAATGTTGGAAACTGTAAGCAAGCCCCCCAACTTCAAGCCTTCTTTTTTTTTAGAGTGACCTTGGTCATGGTGTCTGTTCACAGCAATAGACCACAGGAACCAAGATGCCTCACCTATATCTTGCCCCTTACCTTCCTTATTTTATACCTCCCTTCTTCTTCTCCTTCCCCTCTGCCCTCCCTTCCCCATCTTCTTTCTTTCTACATTTCTATTAGCACAGAATGAAGAAATAAATATCTCCTTTGACTGAGACAGAGAAAAAAGGATGCTGTCTGCTAGATTTCACCTCAGCTTTCAACTGGTTTCCAACAAGTTGAGGGTAATTTTATTCATTTATGTACTTGTTAATTAATTTTAGTCCCAGGGATCAACCCTGGGGCTTGGTAGATGACAGACAAATGCTCTGCTTCTGACCCAAATACATCCCCAACACTAATCTAAAGTAGTTTCTTATTAATCCTAGAGGCTCATGTCCAAGGTGATTTCTACAGAAGAAAGTCCCTGTGAGGGCAGATGCCTTCCGTGTATTCCTGGTGAGCATTTTGGGATCCTGGGCATCAGATTTCATTCTTTCTGGTAGTCTCCCCACCCCCTTCTTTTGGAGTGACCCTGAAAAAATACTTAGCTCTGAGACTTCCTTGCATCTATGCATGATCAAAAAGATAACCGAGCAAGAAGACCAAAAAGAAACTGCCAGATGAGGCTTCCAAAATAACTTTTGTGGAAAAGGAAAGACTTAGCCAACATAGCGCTGTTAGTGTTTGCCCTTTGCCAGTCATCTGGGCAGTCTTAGGAGGCCGGATGATGACCCTTCTACCTTGTAACTCTTAGGACAGGAGCCTGGACAAGGTATAAAGCAACAGCGATGGAAGGTGCTGGTCCTGTGGGAGATTTGCATTTGTTAAAATATCTTGTGAACAATAAACTCTTCCTTAAACATGTGGTGGTTAATGTTGCACTCAGTGTACCTAGCTGACCTGTGATGGCTGACTCTGTGTGAACATATGTAGGCTATGGTATTAGGATAGTTCATCATCCTTGTCTGGGTAATGCTGTTAAAGTTCTTATTTTGTTCTTAAAATGAAACCAACTGTTGAATGTGGAGGCCGAATAAAGATAATTACATCTGCTTGTTAGGGGACCTTAAAAGACAGGCCTCTGCAAATACAAGGGAACTCTCCAAGCAGATAGCCACCTCAGCTTGCCCAGATCTCCATTCTGCTGCCCTGCCCTATTAATTTAAGCCTTGCAAGCCTCTGCAGTCACACAGTTACTTTCCTAAGCCATCTTCCTCCATCCGGCTTCTCTCCCCTAGCTGTTGGGTTTCTCTGGAGAACCTAAGAGTATTACATGGCTTTTGTTCAGGGCAGCTGAATATGATTCTCAAAGGCATATGCAAGATCTTCTACTCTATTAGCTGGACAACTGGCTGTGAATCAGCCTACAGATCTGTAAAATGGGTCAATGAGTAATACTGACTCCATAGCCTATCAAACAATGCTGTATGATGATATATATATACATATATGTATATATATATATATATATATATATATATATACATATATATGCACTACTGATGTAAGGCAACTCAATTGTCATGAGAGGTCACAAAGCCACAAAGCCACTATACAATAAGGTCACAATGGCTTTGTTGTAATTCTTCAGCCATAATTATTCTTTGGTCATAGTTGCATTCTTTGAAGTTAATAATTTCCTTTAAAGCTGACCACTGAAAATCATTACTGAGCATTCAGAAAAGCACAAGAAAACATTCCGATGCCTAGATCTAAGGCTGTTGCTGCTTGCTGGCAACTCATATTTATTGAGGTCTGATATACCAGGCAGCCCAGAAACCAAGTTTTGTTTCCTTAAATGGGATATCACTATATAAACCCAACTTACATTCCTAAGCTCTGAGTCCTCCTCCCAAGTGCCTCAGCTTCCCAAATGCTCCAAGACCTTAGCACAACAGATCCCATGATGGGAATACCACTCAGGTCTTGCAACCTAGCAAGCAGGAAGCAAGAAAATGAAAACAAAGACCTAATTCCTAGAAGTCTGTAGTTATGGGAAAGTCTCTTAAATGTACTAATTTTGCTTTATGGCCTCTGTAGCTCTGCTTCTGGCAAACTTTTCTTGATGACTAAGGAGTGTCAACCAAGGATGTGGTGGGTTTTGTGCTTAAAAACTCAACTTTTTAAAGAAAGGCCCAGGACTACACTCAGGTCCCAAATACCCAACGTGATTGCTAGCTAGCTAATGAAAGTTTTCTACTAGTTTAAACTCATGTCCAAGTTATCTTCTCTCCTGGACACCACACAACACTAGGATTACATGTGTGTCCTCCATGCTGAGCTGTGCGGTCCAGTGCATTGATTATTTCTACCTTTTGTATAAGTGCTACTCTGATGCCTGTATTGGTTACTTATTGTTGTGACAAGATATTAAGCATAAACAACTTTAAAGAAATGGAATGTTTATCCTGGCACAGACATCAGAGGAAACAGTCCACCAGGAGGGGAAAGGCAGGGACACTGGGATCAGACAGTCTGTAATAGAAGGGACTTGGGGCAGAGGGTGAGGAGGCAGAGACCTCAAATGGAATTAAGGCCAGGTCAAATGGCGCTACCACCCTCTAAGGCCCAACTTTCTCAATAATCTGAAATCTCTCCACAATAGCACCACCTGATCAGAACCACAGGCAAAACACCGGAGCCTGGGGGACATTTGACATCCAAACTTTAGTAATTAGAATTTCAAAGATGACAAAATTACAGATTAGAGCATGTAAATAACTGGCCCTGAAGCACACAGTTACACAGTCAGGACTAAAGGTTGGATCTGAATGATTGCAAAGGCTGTGCCTCTCTCCGCCAGCACAGCAGGTGATAGGTATGTTCTTCATCAATGCTAACAGAAAAGTCATGGATGATCAGCAAATATCTGTGGGTGAAACAGCACATGTGCACTGCTCAGTGTAGAAACCAGCTCAGATTCTCTTGTCCAGAACAGAATTTGAAGTGGAAGCCTGCCCACTTCATATTAGTTACTCCCGCTAACACTGCCCTTCACTTCAGATGGAAATATCCCCCTGGGAGGCACCCCAAATAACACTGGTTCATCCATTTGAAACTGCAGTTTGAAAACCATGGTCAGGTTTTCTTTCTGTGTAGCCCTTTGAGTTAAGAAGGGCAGGTACCATTAACTCCATTTAACAGGTGAAGGAACTGAGCTCTGCAGAGGTTAAATAAGTTGTCCAAGGTCACACAGCAAATTAATGTACCCGGGAGATGGGAAAGCCTATCTCCTGACTTCCTGCCCAGTGCCTTCCCGCTTTCCCTCATGCTGAGCTCCCTTACTTATCATTCCCATCACTGCTGAGGGGTGGCAGTTGATGAGATATGCTATCAGTTCCTCAGCAGGAAACTGTCCTATCTGGGTAAGAAAATGGGCATGCAAATACATGCTTGCAAACTGACATGCACGCATGCAGTCCACTGTAACTGCACATGCCAATACAATCCAGTAAAGGGCGGAGAAAAACTCCCAGGTTATTTTTTAGAAATGGAGCCTAGAGGATCAATTTCATCATGAAATGGAGCTGTGGATGCGCTAGTGGACTACATTAATGGTTGAATGGTGAGTAGGTCATAGAGTCGAAGCTCTTACTGTCCATTGCTGTTAAATTGTGCCAATATAAAACACAGAGGCCTAGAAAACAAGACCAGACATAAAAGGTCCACCTCAGCTGTCATACAACTATTTCTATATTTCTGGATATGGACGACACTTTATGAGAATCAAAAAGAAATGCATATTTAACTAACTTGATATGATGTTGATAAGAAGCAAAGAGAAGGGTGTTACAGATAATGAAGATCATGAATATTCAAATAGCAATAATTTAATCGTGTAAAAAAAAGCTAACAACATCGAGAAGCAAGATAATGCACTGCAAACTCAGCAGTGAAGCCAGGATTTTAATGGAGACATTTGTTTTTAGTGAGCGAGTTGATCTGGCAGTTTCCTACCACAGTGGCACTGGTGACAGCATAGTGGAAAGCAACTTCCTTCAGGTGATTGGATGAGGGGAGGAAGAAGTGCAAGATCTGAATCCCAGAGGCAGAGGACTGGCTGTCAACAGACATTCCTAGGAATGTTCTCAGAATAGGAACTGGTGGCCACCCTCCAAACAAAGACAGCACTAATCACTAGTCTCCGGAAGCACCAAGCAACATTAGCAAAAGGTAGGTTAGGAAGTAAGAACACTGGGAGACTGGCCACCTTCTCAAGAAAGAATTGGCCATACATTACAGAGATTCAATATGTAGATAAAGTATCTTGCTAAACGAGAGTATCAGTATTTAAAACAGAAAGGCAAATTTCATCTAAAACAACTGGGGTCTGTCTGTTTTAGCTGTGAAGTAAGAGAATGCTAGAAAAGGTTCAAGAGAAAGCAAAGAGAGAATTTTTAAACAAATATGCTTTTCGATAGAAATTTGCCCTGTCACACAGAGCACAAATAATCCAGGATTCAGAATGTTTTCTACATTCTAACTTAGAGACACAAAAATATGAGAAAACTTGAAAGGAAGGACTTTGTTCTCAGTGTAAATAAAACATCACGAAATGACCCTCATCTCACAGCTGCCTTCTTGAACATTCTTGACCTGGCTGACAGCTGGTGCACAAAGACACCCCTTCTGGCCCTGGCCCTGGCCCTGGCCCAAGCTCTCTAATGCCAGATCTGGGAGGGCTGTCTCTCTCTTCATTCTCTAAGTTTTCAGTTCTGTATTATATACTTCAGTCCAGCCTCTTGATTCTTTGCTGCCCTTCCTGCTTTCTCCGGTTTTGAAGGGGCATGGAAATGTAACCAAGAAGAACAAAGAGTAGGAAAATGTTAAAGATCATGCATATTCAAAGAACAACAATTTAATCACGCAGTGTATTAGCAGAAATCCCCCCTTACATTTTTATGGTCTTAAAGAAATGTAGGCACTGACATTGAACCAGGTGCCTTGCATGTGGTAGAGCAGGGATTCAACAGCAAGGGGGGTGCTGGAAATCATGGTCTTCTCACAGCATCGATATGATGAGTGACGTTGGTTAGAAAAAGGATCTTTCACCTCTCATTGTGAGTATGTTCACAGTGTCCTGCCTGGATTTAGGTCAAGTGGACACAAGCTACAGTTATTTGAAAGGAGGAAAGTTCAATTGAGAAATGCCTCTATAAGACTGAGCTTTAGGCAAACCTACAAAGCATTGGTTTATTTCAAGATTACTGTGAGAAGACTCAGCTCATTATGGGTGGAGCTACTCTTTGCCTGGTGGTCCAGGATTCTCTAAGAAAGCAGGTCGAGCAATCCATGGGGAGCATGCCCATAAGCAGCACCCCTCCGTGGCCTCTGCATCAGCCCCTGCATCCAGGGTCCTACCCTGTTTTCATTCCTGCCTGGACTTCCTTCAGTGACAGACTATGACATGGAAGTGCAAGCCAAATGAACCCTTCCTGCACTTGTTTTTGGTCATAGAGTTTCATCTCAGCAATGGTAAACCCAACTAAGATAACTTGGTACTGAGCCAAGTAGCAGGAAGGCAGAGATTATTGATATACTCTCATAGTTCTCGCAGAGGTAAATTTGATGCAGTTTCTCAAACCATCCCTTGGAACATAAGGGGATTTCCTTAAAACTTTCCATAGCCTAAGTACTGTTCGAAATGCCCTATATTCAATATTCTTTCAGATATTTGTCATGTTCATTAGACTCCTCAGTTAAATACATTTCTCCACTGTGCTTCCAGCACCTCCCCGCTTATCTGACTCTTGCCTAGCAAACACATACCTTGGGGTGAGTTTTTAAGTATTGATATACAGATACTCTGTCTTTACCTTAAAGAGATAAGTGCTTAGCTTTTTTAAGATTAAAGGGTGCTGATACACACAGATACTCACACTGTGACAGCACACATAAGCCCTACACAGGTTTTAACCAGACAAAGTCCCAGCATGGAGAAGTGAACACCAAGTCCCATCCCTAACCAAGAAGCTATTTGTAATTGAGACCTGCTTAAGAAGGAAAATAAGCTTTCTCTGATGGCGTGTCACTGGGTAAATCAACTACAATCTCAGGCAGGCCTCATGACTAGGAATACTGATGAACACAAAAGAAGCTCTGGTTCATTTGTATGCTATTTGTTCTGGCTTGATTTGGTATTTTCTGTCTTTTTTGGTTTTTAATTTTAATTTATTTATTTTTGTAAGATAGAGAGTTAGCGAAAGAACATATAGATGAATATGGGAGGGAACCAGGGAAGAGTGAGGACAGGGAAAGAATATGACTAAAATATATTATGTGGAATTATTTTAATAATAATAAGAGAATACAAATTCAAAAGGACAAAAGATTTTAAAAGAGATAATGAGAGTGTTTCTGTGTAAGGTAAATGGTATTTCATACAAAATGAGCTAAATCTGTACATCATGTCAATGAAGGATACATTTATCTATTTTACAATTTATAAAAGCAGAAAGAATATTGAAGATGGCACAATGAAGACCGCATACTGACGGGTTTGTCTCTATCAGGCAGCCTATGGTCTCATTCATAATATTTACTTAATCACAGCAACAATTACAGAAGATGGGATATTGTTCTTCTTTAGATCTTAATGCCTACCAAAGGCCTACAAGTTAATGGATTTTTGGCCAGTAAACCTATGGTGCCACTGTAAGGCAGAGAACCTTTCAGATGTGGCAACTAGTGGAAGGGAGTCAGTTCATTAGAGACCTTCAAAGGGGATATGAGGACCCCACAGGCCACTATGTGAGCACTCCCCCACAGGAGTCTGCAGGCTAGAGACCCAGAGGTAGGTAAGCAGTGTTCCTGTGATGCCAGGGAGCTCACAATTTATAAACCAAAATAAATCTAGTCATTCTGTCAGTAGTGAAGGAAAGTGAGTAAAAGGACCTTCTGTGTCAGAGTCCTTATTGAGGGGTCAAGGTCTCTAGCCATGCATTCGGTAAACCAAATCTAAAGTAGGCTCTGTGATTGAAAGCTTAGTGGCCTCACTCCTATTTATCTAGCCAAGTGACCTTGCTTGGTGTACAGGAAGAGGGGGAGGTGTACAAGACGTTAGTTACTCAGTGGAGAAGCAGACGGTTAATAAAAGCTGGCACGCGGACATGCTCCATAATGAGGGGGTGACTGAATTGTATGGCAGAGTGAAAAGAAGGGGAGGCTGTGCAGAGATGCAGAATCACAGCGAGGCTGTGGCGAAGGGAGGGGACAGAGGAAGGAAAGACAGAAGCAAGGAAGGAAGAAGGAAGAAGCAAAAGAAGAAAGGAAGCAAGCAAGAAAAAAGAAAGGAAGAAAAAGATAGGAGGGAAGGAGGGAGGGAGAGAGAGAGGAGGGAAGGAAGGAAGGGAAAAAGGAAGGAAGAAGGAAGGAAGGGAGGAATGAAGAAGGAAGGAAGGAGGGGAACTGGCTTCTGTTTGGTATAGATTTCTTCCGGTTTTGCCCTGCCCCTGCTATGGCGCTGCGATGTTTTCTTCAGCTTAATGGCCCCCACAGAGGTGAGGCTGTTTTCTCTCCAGGGCCCTTAGCTTTGTGGTTTTGGGCATTGTTCCCAGAAGCATAGCCTCAGGCCTATTTCTCAGGGACTACCCAGCATTGCTTGAAATGCCTCATAGCCTTTAATAAACTTCTTCACTCTTTTGACAAGCCAGAACTCATTCTATTGTTGGAGACTAATACCCCTGACCACATCTTCCTGCTCCCCTTTCCAATATCCAGGTAAACCATTCACAATCTAACTATTCTCTCCGGAAAACTCTAATCCAGCAATAATTTTTCTGTGAATTCGCCAAATGAGCTCCTTTCCCCCAAGCCATGAAAAAAGGATGAAACGCAGTCTTGCTCCGGAATCCCACCAGCATTCCTTTCCAACTCAATCTTCTTCCTTAGCCTAAGGCTGGCCTGTTAATTGGATAAAATGCACTTCACTGTCGGTGAACATGGCAACATCTTTGGGTGAGTCAAAAGCCACACTCTTCATCTAGCTTTCCAGATAGAAACACGTCCCAGGACAGCAGGGCTTTATCTGCAACACGTGTGTGTGTGTGTGTGTGTGTGTGTGTGTGTGTGTGTGTGTGTGTGTGTCCCATTCTCCAGCAATCATTTTCACTCTCCTACCTCCTCCTTCTCTTCCTCCTCTTCCTCCTCTTCCTCCTTCTCCCTCTCCCTTTCCCTCTGCCTCCCCCTTCCCCCCCCCCTCATGTTTTCTGCAGCATAGCACTATGGTGTTTTTAGCAAACTCCCCAAATATGCTGAGAAACCTGCCAGCATCATCAAAACCAGACTGGGAACAGAAAGCATTCTATTTCCATAAACAAAGTTGGCTAATAGATATAAAACTCAAGCAAGAGTTGTCCAGGCCATTTCTCCCCAGAGGAAGATCTCAATACGAGTGACCAGCAACATGAAGTAAGATAGGCCACTAAGGAGTATTGCTGGAGAAGTGGTGGAAGGCTGAGGAGACACAGTGGCTCAGTGGGTAGAGCTTGGGAACTCCAGCACCCATGGAAAGCCCAGAAACTGCCAGACATGCTTGTAACCTCAGCAGTGTGATGGAGACAGGAGAGTTACCAGAGCTTCTGGGCAGTCTATGGCCTGAAAAAACAGTGAGCTCTAGATTAGGCAAGAGATCTGTCACAAAAGGGACGAGGCTGTATGATAGAGAAGGACACTTGGTGTCCTCCTCTGGACTGTGCATGCGCGCGCATTTATCCATCCAACTACACACACACACACACACACACACACACACACACACACACACACACACACGGAACAGCTAGAGAAACTCTTTCAATAGTCATTTGTCTTGATGCAGTAATTAACAAAAGACTGAGATTCCTAGACCTACTTCACCCCTCATCCACCCAAAGCAAAGGGAGGTTCACACCACCTGCAGCTTCCCGTTTACCTTAACACTAAGGATCTCTTTCTACTGCAAAATTGTCCTTTTTTTTAAACCAGATTGGAATATTTTGTTTTTGCTTAAATCATCTTTCCTTTCCAACTTTGCATTAAACTAAAGTGTGACAAAGTTGAATCTGTAGGTGGGATCTTGACTCCCCCCTGCAGGAAACTCAGATGTCTGCCCAATGCAGCCAACACAGGATTAGCTGTGACTACATGACATGTGCTTACCAATGTTTCAAAGGGAAACCACACAGTGGTATTCCACAATTTACAAAGATTTCTGTTCCAGCCATGTTAAACCATTAAGTATCCAGGCTATCCTATCCCTGGGCCTGGAAACTAACATTTCATTGGGGCTCCAAGTGCTGGGCCTCCATGTATACAAAGCCCCTTGGTTAATAATACAATAGCAAGAACTATGTAGATCATCACTGAGGTAGCAACTAAGTGCCCAGAGGACAATATAATGGCACTGTGTACTTCTCATCTTTAATATTCACCATAAAGACATAATCAAAATGAGGGTGGCTAAGCTGGTAAGGCCCTTCCTTGAGAGCATGAAGGAGATATGAGTTTGATCCCCGAATCCAAATATAACTCCCAGGTGTGGTTCTGCATGCTTGAGATCCCAAGAATGGGAAAGTGAGTCAGCAGTCTTCCCTGGGGTTGCTCGCTGGGCAGTCTAGTCTAAATTGGTGAGCTCCATGCTAATAACAGACAATGTTTCAAAGGAGGTAGAGAGCATTCCTGAGGATGCTGGGGCTTGTGGTACAAGCACCATACACATACGCACACATGTTGACCCACACACACAAAAATCATACAGGTACACATACATACATGCATAGAAAAAAAAAGAAAATTAAGTTAGATATGAAGTTTGTTGAGAAAATTCAGGGTAAGAGGTTTAAATTTTATTCACCACTTCAGGGGACAGAAGAGAACTGTTTTAATCTGCATGGAGATGGTCAAAATCAAAGACAAATCAAAACCCAGTAATTAACCCAAGGTCAAAGCCAAGAATATCTATTTATTAGTGCCCTCTCTAGCTCTGTGTCCAATTAAGTCCCTGCATTTCCCAAGCCATTTTCCTCCTGGTCATATGAGTGTTTAATACCTGTCAACGCAATTTTCTTGATTGCTAATGAGGCACGCCTTGTTCATTCCATTAGTCTCTATCATCGCTGTATTAAGTCTTTCTCCCCAGTGTTTTCTCCCCGGCAACCTCTATGAGACAGTGATGCATCTCTGTTTTCCCTGGGTTTTATCTCTTAGATCCCAGTGACCATTTGGCACTCTCTCTGTTTTTCATGAATCAAACCAATCCAACATCTTGTAAACAACCAGGCAGGTGCTGTAAGGCTTGAGTTGAGCCTGACCGTCTTATAGAGCTATCCAATTAAGCCCTGATACCATCACTCCTCCAGTTTACAAGATAATCATCTGATTCCCTTTTGTTAAACTATTCACCCTTTGGCTTTCTGGTCTATTCACTTGGGAACTAGATTATAGTAGCCTGGGCTAAAGCTACAAAGGAGCAGTTGGGCCTTGTTACAAGTTTAATTAACATCCCACAATACCAGTCCAATTGCAGGCTTCACGCTATCTCCTGCCACAAAGCTGCACTGCCATGTTGCGTTCAGTAAATTTCTTGATTGGTATTTTCCCTGAAGATTCTAAAAACTCTTCCTACTACACAGTTAAACATTAACATAGGATGTGGCTAAGCCATCATAACAAACTATAAATGTTTCATTCTGTATTTATGTTTCCTTGTTTGATGAATGGGCTTAAGGGAGATGTGAAAATGGTGAAATTACCTTCATGGTGACATCATAATACATCAAGGTCTACAGTGTAGAACCTCACCCACCTTACTTGATTTCATCCTTAAAGGGTCTCTGAGGTCTGTGCAGGAAACATCTTGTCATTGGAAGCACACCATGTTTCCAAACTGTATCAGTGAAGACCATGCCCACGTAACTGTTTCAGTCAATTCAAACCTCTTCATATTGTTTTGCTTTGCAAAGCACCTTTTTTAAGTCAGATCACCATTTGAGCTGAATGCAGGCTATATATAGGCTGGAAAGTATCTTCTCTAAAAGGGACAAGCACATTGGACAATATTGAAAAGACGGGATACCACTTCAGGCTCCTAGAGACTAAGAGAGGCTTCAAATCTACTCTCAATCCCCAGGAGAGAGAAAGCCAAAACCCTGAGAAATGCACACAGGAGCTCATTCTCATCTGTTTAAAACTTCCAAAATAGTCACACATGGGTCCTTCACCAGAGAGCTTACCATGTGCCAAATGGTATGTAATGCCAGGAAAGCAAAGGCATTAAGAAATTATTAGACCCAGAAAAAAAATCACTGAAAATATAGAGTAACTACATATCAAGTTAGCATGTGGTTTCTTAACCTTCATAAAGCCTGAGGTTACCGATGCTGGGGCTTCGGGTGAACCTTCTGAAAGTCATATGCTGCTCCCACAGAGAAGCCAGGGTGGGCTCCCACCACACTCTCTATAAGTCTACTCTCCATGCCTTCTTCTGGCCTCTTTGGGCACAAGGTTTGCACTGGTCCATATACATACATGTAGGAAGACACATTCATACATATAAAAAAAAAACTTTAAAAAATATAAGCCAGATCAGCAGATAATGAGAATTGTAAGACAGCCAGAAATGACAATAGGCTGTCTTCACTTACAGGAGCTGAGCTCTTCTGTGAAAATGGGGGTCAGAGTGGGCTGTCGTGGGGTGGAACCCAGGAGCCACAGAAGCCCATGAGCATACTTCCTGTGCTGTGGGTACACAGCACAGCACTAAGTTCCATCGAGAGAAGAGCCTCCCTGATTTCTTGTCCATACAAGATGGATCTTGTCCCGATACAAGATGGGCGCCATGCAAGGGCTATTCCCTGCTGCCACTTGGCTCTTGCTGGGCCTGAAAACTGACCTCTGTGTCCTTTCAATTCTACCCCAGAGAAAAGCGCAGTGGCTGGGTAATTCCCATGCACCAAGAGACATGACTGGAGAATAAGGAGAAAACTGGCTTCTCTGCTCACCCCCTACCCAGCCCTCTGGATTTGTGCAGCCCAATGTAAAGCAGTGAGAAGTAAGAAGGCTTAGTAAGAAGACTGCGCTAATGGAGACAGGAACCTAAATTAAACAACCTGCTGATGTTGTTGCATTTGTTATTTTTTTCCTCCAGCAGCAAATGGTTTGTTCTAGACATTAAGGTGCATAGGACAAGCATGAAACACACCTGCACATACGCACACACTACATACCCACACATGCATACCCAGAAAAACATATACATACTACACACCCAAATAAAACACTTTTCCTGATTACTGAGAGCATGTGAGAAATGATACAGGTAAATTCAGAATTTCTAATTTGTTGTTCATATATGTTTCCTACCTTTTCTACAGTTGGCATGAACTAGTACTGAAATAAGAAAAAACGGCAATAATTTTAATAGCTTTTAGAAAATGAGAACATGGTAGCAAAAACTAAAGGCAGCCCAAGGTTTGAGTCCCAAGCACGTTCCTTCCTAATAACTTGAAACTAAATACATTCCTTTACCATTCCATGCCTAAATATTCTCATTTATAAAATGAGGTAGACAGGGTTGAAAATAAGTAGGTGTTTTCTGGTATGTGACAAAGAAATAATACAAATAGGAGAAATGTATTAGAATAAAAATCATTACATGTGACCATTTTAATCTAAAGTGTCTAATGGTGTTATGTTAATTAAAAACACACCAAAAACAAATGCAGGGCAACAAACACAGGATTGCAGATGGCTGGACATCTAGCTCTATTACCTAAAAGTGACTGTCTTTAAGGGGTCACTTCACCTCCCTGAGACTCAGTCATGCTACTTACAAAAGGAATATAGTAAGAAATCCCACATTAAGGGGACCTTGTGGCAAGTACACAGCACTGTTGACTTGTTGGGTCCAAAATGAGTGACTAGTGTTTATACTGCCCCTACTATCTCCAGTCCTGTGCTTCAAACATATCTGAGCTATGATAGATTTGTCTGGCGGCTGATGTTGACACCTCCTGGGTTTTAGAGATGTCTATTCCGCATCCATTTCTCATGAGATCAGGTCTTAGTTGTAGAAGTTACCTTCTTGTTGATTTTTTTTAAGTTACAACATAACATTGTTTTTTGCTATTATCTCTAAGATTGGGGTGTAATGTTCCCAAATCACCACCAAGACCAAGGTCAATAAGCTTGATATGCCTATTTGACCTCTATAGCACCCAAGTCTTGCATAGACTATCCCAGTGTAGGGATTCAGTATGTAACTGTGGAATGAGCAATGAATGAATGAATTGAATGAATGAACTGATTTCCCTACTCCATCAAGAGCCCTTCCTACAAATAACTACACTGGCCCAAGTAGCAGCAACAACACTTTATTTAAAAACATGTTCATTTTTATTTTTATTAATGTATATGTATGCCACATGTATGTGAGTACACTTGGGAACAAGAGTGGATGCCAGCTGCCCTGGAGCTGCCTGACGTGGATGTTGGGAACCCAACTCAGGTGCGCTGAGAGATCAATAAGTGCTCTTAACTATGTAGCCATCTCTCAAAGACAAAACAAGTGATTCATTTGAAACTAGTTTATTTCACCAGCTTCTCTGGGTTTATCCTCCAGTAGTAGAAAAATCCAGAGTGTTACAGCTTAGAATGTTACCTGGTTCTTCAGTTTCCCATTTTCCAGGGAGGCTGCCATCTCCTTAATAACCCCAGGTAGGACCAGAAAGTATCTTTTCTCCCTGAGATCCTGACAATCATCATTGAAGAAGCCAGTAGAAAACAAGGCAGGAAGAAAAATAAAAGAGACAGGAGGCAGACAAGACAGAAGGGAAAAGAACAGGCTGCACATGAGAGGGGCCTGGCATCCTGGAGATACACATCGCCCTCACTGCCTATAAACGGGTTTGTCAGCATCTCTAGCTACAATTCTGACCAAATGACAGAGAGCTAGATTTTCTTTCTTTTTTATTTTTTTAAAAAAACCTTTTTATAGTTTCTCTGTGAGTTTCAAATCATGTACCCTAGTCTCACGCGTGCTCCTGTCCCCTCAGATCCACGCTCTGCCTGGTAACTGAACCTGAAAATAAAATAAGTAAAGAAATAAATGAGCCAAAACTAAGTATAGAAAACAACTCATCATGGAAACTCTAGTATGTCATCGCATGTCCCACAGTAGACCCTTCTGTCCACACATCTTTACTTGCAATGAGTCATTATTCTGGTTGAGACCTCTAGCTTCTGCAACACCATCAATACTGGATCTTCACCAGGACTGCTCTCAGCTATCCTGTTGTTACCCTGTGTGATGGAGATTCTGCAGCTTTGGATCTTCAGGACCAACCCTTTCATGTGCTCTAGAAGCCTGTGGATGAGGTAGATTTCAGTAGCGCCAACTCAAAGCCCTGGTGATAGGCCTGGTGATAGCTAGTGACCCTTACAAGTAAAAGCTTGTCACAGGTATAAAGAAACATGCTTTTATAAAACGAAAAGTACAATTTCATTTAAATACCATTTGACTAAAAGAAAATTCGCAAAACAGGAAGGAGTCTAATAGATAGTCCCAGTTTTTATTGTTGCTGTTTCGTGAGTTTTGTTTTGTCTTTGTCATTTGTTCTGTTTGCTTTGTTTGTTTTGTTCTGTTTTGTTTTAGTGAAGACAATATTCACCAACCTACTGCTCAGAGAAGTTCTTCTTGACCCTCAGCCAGAGCAGAGTACTTGTTACAGGATTTACAAGAAGGCTCCATTGTCATAATTACTAAACTCTTCCGACAACTATTTGTCTGTATCTGTATGTGTAAGTTTGATGCAGGGTGGAGCCCCATCAGCCTCTGGCATCAACTCTACTCATATAAGCCTGTGTGAAGAGACAAACTAATAAATATATACACATGCATGGTTGATCTCCATTATTTATAGATTCTGTAGTCAGGAAATTTCCAGTTCATCAATTTGTGATCTATTTGTAACCCAAGAATCAATACTTGTAATACTTTTGCAGGGGTTTGCTGACATTCCTAGAGATGAAGTTATTATGAGACACCATGTTCCAAAGAAGGAAGGACAATTCACACAGGTCCCTAGACATCCTTTCAGCCTCACCCTATGAACAAACATCCATTTGTGTTCTGCTAGGTGCCATCTTTTCATCTTTTTTGCTTTTTGATGACTGCAATATTTCAAATGGCCCCTATGTGCATCACTGACGTGACAGCAAGTGCCCTCACTGCAAGAAGCCTGTGATTGAAAGCCCCACTTGGTCTTGAGCTCAACATCATTGGTATTAATGAAACAAGCATAGGTTAAATAAGTTGTCTTCAAACAAAAATGAATATGAAACAAGGTTGTTTATTGATCAGTTAGCAAAAATATTTGGCCAAAGGCTCATGGGAACCGAAATCTGTATCACTTATGAAAGCTGGGACTCACTATTTACTAACTCAGTGCCTGTGACAACCTTATGGACTATAATTACTAGGAAAAATGAGAATTGGCTATGCTTACATTTTTTTGTTATATATTTGGTAATTTTGTGGGCTGGGGATATAGCTCAGTGGTGGAATGCTAGCTGTACCAATAGAGGTTCTTAGTCCAATCCCTAGGACTAAAAAAATGAACAAACAAGCAAAAATCTCTTTCAGAATGACATAGGTGCTAAACAGAGGGAGATGTGTAGATCACAGGACCCTAGCTCTCCAGGGTCAGGGCAGAAGAGGGCATATAATGTTCTAAATGAATACTCCCTCTGAGGAGTGGCACTTAATGTGGAACAATTTATAGAAATTCACAATGCACATTTATATTTTGTTTCTGGGTATCCATGACCTCACCTCAGGTTAGAAGTCTAACAGAAGCCTGGATGTGATGGCCTATGCCTTTCATCCCTATACTTAGGAGGCAGAGGCAAATGGATCTCTGTGAGTTCCCAGCCAGCCTGATATAAGAGTTTCAGGCCAGCTAAGACTATAGAGTAAGTCTTTGTTTCTAAACATATAAATAAATCCAACATCTGACAGATATTTCCCCTGTTTCAAGGGAGAATGTTGGAATGGAAGCACAATATAGTGTATTATATGTGTTTGTTTGTGCATTGTATATGTGTCCGTGTACACACACATGTGTGTACATACACAGCCATCTTAATTTGCTTCAAATGTTCTATATTCAGCAAGCTTTCAATTCTTTGTATTATCCCCACAATGACAAGAACTAGACAGACAATCCCAGTGTACATGTATTCCCGGATGAAAGAGAACTTATGAATCACTAGTTAGAGTGGTTCCCTAAGATTAATGAAACAGAGAGAGCAGAGAGCTAAGTGGGTTATATGTACACCTGACTGTGGATGTTAATCAGCCTGTCTGTCACCTTGAGATGCTCTGCGTTCTATGCCAGGTATAGAAGAGAATAATGCAAGCTAAGACTTCTCTGGCACCAAAGTTCTTCAGAGAAAGTCACCAAGAACCACTGTTTCTGATCAGACGACACATCATAATTCTTAGAGAAGTTTCCAGTAAGATCTACTGGGTAAAGATGAAGCTAGAGTGATATGATGAGGAACAGAAATCCTGCCTGCAAAGGGCCCTGTGCACACTGGGTGAGTACACAGACAATTACCTTGTTCATAATTCAGTATTGCCTGAAAAGTGTAAAGTTGTGAATGATTTATGGAGACTGAGGCTGACATGAGCTGTACCACAGGTAGATGGGGGGTCACTGAGAAACCACTTCAGAGTTTTCCCACAAGGATAAAGGCAAAAAGGTCACTTGCAGTGAAAGATCTTTTGGATTAGTCTTCTAAATCAATGCGTGAATTAAAGACAATTTACATATAAATAGGCTAATATTCTGGCTTTGAAATTAAATGGATTTTTAAAAGATGTAAGTAACTGCAGAAAAGGTCAGTTAAGCAGTAAGTACACATAATGTGATTTTTGAAAACTGCTTGTCTTGTTGGTTTATTAATATTTCGTATTCATGTCAGTGTCGTTCTAAAATTGCGTGCATAATTAGTGATGCGCCAAAGTCAAAGATAGGCCACCAAAGTGAGAAACACACATCTCACAAAGCTGCGAAGGAAAGACAAGTGGAGTGTCTCAACACAGAAATAGTCAAAATTAACCTCTGGCCACATATTAATACACATTAGATTCAAATATATCACAACAAATTCCAAATATGCATAGATGACTCCTATAAATGTACCTTGACATTTAACCTTGCTAATCAATTTCCAGCTCTTCCCAAACAAGAAAAGCTGCAGGTGATCGGCTGCAGCCACGTGACAGTCCCTCTTCATAACCTGCAGACCTTATGCCTGTAGTGTCTTCCTAGAGATTGTGCTGATGATGATGAAGGGAAAGGTGGGATCTCCCAAGGGCCTACCTTATCACCTGCCACTGTGCATTAGTAGACCCTAAACAGAGCTGGCCCGTGGCATGAAAGCAAGGAACTGGATGGGTTTAGGGACTCCTGCCTGGAGTTGAAGCCTGACAGACATCTAGAACCTTCTTTTATTGGTCTACATGTCATTCATTGAAGCAGGGGTCTTGACTAAGCTGAGAGCGTGTCTGTAACTAGCCTAGCTAGCCAGCTTGTTGTAGAAGTCCTATATGTCTGTCTTCCAAGAATGGAAATTATAGGTGGGTGGCTACACACTGGCATTTATGTAGGTGCAAGGGATCTGACCCCCAGTCCTCACGAGTTCATGGCAAGTGCTTACCCTAGCTGATTTATTGCCTTTTGGTTTGGAGGTGTTGGGGTAACAGAACAGGGAAGATGAGGAGTAACAAAAAGGAGGAATACTGTTAAAGGGATCCTCCTTGTCTTCTCCCTCTGCTTTAAAAACAGCAACTCCCCCTTTCATCCCTGAGTTCACAGTTTTCCCAAAGGAAAGCCCATTAAGCAGGGGATCCTCGGCTAAAGAAATATCAAATAAAAAGCAGGCAGACTGCAGCCCACCAATGTGCCTTGCAAATAACCCAATGTGGTAATTTCAATAATTACTAGACAACAAAAGAAATGCTAGCCTGAACTCCCTGTCTTACTTTCTACAGCCTGGCTGTAGGTGGCTGTTAGGCTACATAGGTGCTTATCAAGCCTGGAAAAAGAGCAACAAGGAAGTGCTGTGCTGTGACTCACCTAGCACCCCAGTAGAACACACAATGGGCTTTGAACACCACGTGAAAAGTTCTAAACCTCAAGAATCTTAGAAACTTTCAGGACACAGGAAACCAACAATGTAAAAGCAATGTGTCCAAATCACACAGAACACTACCTGAGCTAAAAAATAGATTTGAGGTTTGTCCAATATCAATAGACTGTCAACAACAGATAATGTGAAGGCTAGTGCTAAGAAGAATATTCCAATCCCAGTGATCCATTTTTCAAAGGCTGAATGAATCTGGGCAAGTAGTACATGCCTTTAATCCCAGCAGTTAGGAGACAGGGGCAGGTGGATCTCTGAGTTCAAGACCAGACTGGTCTAGAAATTGAGTTCCAGGAAAGCCAGGGCCATTATCCAAAGAAACCCTGTCTCAATAATACCAATGAAGGAAGGAAGGAAGGAAGGAAGGAAGGAAGGAAGGAAGGAAGGAAGGAAGGGAAGAAGGAAGGAAGGAAGACTGATGATGCCTGACTATCAGCTACTGGCTACACATTGTAAACAGGTTACAAGTGCACCACAAAGCATTTTTTGTTGTTGTCTTCAACTGCACAGACTCCTCCTCTCTCAATAGCTGTTCCTCTCTTAGGTTGATGTGCTGATTGGCTTATTAGTGCTTACTGTGCAAGCATGAGACCTGGGTTTATACTAGAGAATCTACACAAAATGTTGGCAGAGTGGTGAGTGTTTGTAATTCCAGCACTGGGGAACGAGATATAGGCTGGCCTTTGCTCCCTGGCCTTTGCTGGTCATCCAGCTCAGCCTAATCAATGATGATCCTAGACCAGTGAGAGACCCTCTCTCCAACACAAGGTCTAGGCTGGAGAGATGTCTCAGTGGTTAGATCACTTGCTGCCCTTTCTGAGGAACTAGATTCAGCTCTCAGCACCCTTCTGCTGGTTAACCATTTGTAACTCTGCTTTCAGGGAATCCAGTGCTCTGTTCTGGCAGCCCTATGTATCAGGCATATGTGAGGAACACATCCACAAGTGAGGCAAAACACTCAAAAGCCAAGCAAAGAAAATACTCAAGTGCCCTAGCCTCCACGGTCAGTCAGCATGCACATACATACAGTATCCATGATCCAAATACAAACCAACAAAATCGATGCTCATCAAGAGCCACCTAGTAGTAGTTCATTCCCAAGATCTTGCATATGTCAAGATACTCCCAAACATGGACACACCTGGCTAGATCCAGTGACTTTTCTATGGTTTTCTGGAAGTCACTTGGTGGTTTGAATGAGAGGCATCCACAGGCTTGAGTATTTGAACACTTGGATCCTAGTGAGTGAAGTTATTTGGGGAGGCTGTGTGATCTGTCTAGAGGGAAGGGCATCCCTGGGGAGAGCTTTGAGAGATCGCAACCCGGCCTCTTCCCTAGCTCACTTTCTACTCTCTGCGTTTTGGTTGCTATCAGCTTCTCGGTCTGAGTACCTGCCTCCGTTCCTGCCATCCTGACCCACGCCCAGACCCTGGTCTGGAATGCTAAGCCAAAAGCAAACAGCACTCTTCCTTGCATAGATTACTTTTGACTGTGGTGTTTTATTGCAGCAACAGAAAAATAAGGTATATATACCCTGATGGCAGAGTCACTAGGCTACAGACTGGACTGTCCCCACACCAAGCACTACAGGACAGAGAAATCACTTTTCTGTTTACTCCTGAAGCAGGACAATTTTATTTTTAAGTCTGGAAGTGTGCTGTGCTATAAATTACCCTGTTTGTGGGGATGAGAATGAATATCTATGTATATAAGTGTGCATGCACATGCATTCTCTTACGTACAATATGTTACAGTTAGAACTGTGCTGTCAAGAGCCACTCCAATCTAGAAATTTATAACTCTAAATGTAGGCACACATTTAGGTTAGACAGTAGGATTATAAATGCTTTGAATATTACCAGAATAAACAAACTACCCAATGAGCATAAACATTTACAAAAGAGCCACGATCATTCACAGATCATTCACACTGGCGACCCACAGACCTGTTGCAGATGAGTGAATGAGATAGTAAACAGGATTTAAGATGCAAAGAAACTACACCCAAATGACAGGCTGTATTTGACAATGAACTCTGGACTCAGAGGCACCACTGCAATCTACAAGCAAAGTGCTTTTTGTTAATTCACTTGTCCACAGAGGCCCCTCTGCTGAGGAATCATAATACAGGTACCTCTTAAAGAAGGATGAATTCTTCCCAGTCATTAGTGAGTGATTCTGTCTTGAGACTCCTTTAACAAAACAATTTCTTCTCTCTCTCCCTCTCCCTCTCCTTCTCCCTCCCACCCTGCCCCCTCTCTCTCAGACAATTGATAGCCTGTGCCTTACCAAGATGAGCTTCAGAAGTTGTTAAGAACTCGCATAATACATTAGCTATGAGTAGCTGAATAATGAACTCCAAGTATGTACAGGAAAATGAAGGACTGGCAGCAGCTGCTAGCTGGCAGTGTTTTTACTGAAACTAGAAAGCAGGGAATTCAGTTGGGCATTTAAAAAGGGAGAGGACTTTAGTGGCTAAGATGCAAGAATGGCCAGTGTTCCTGATCCCAATGCCGCATTCAGAGAGAGTTCCACCAGGCTCTTTTTCCCCAAGCCCACACTCACATATACTGAGATGCTGCTTCTCAGGGGCCAAGGACACAGCTCACTATAGAGTCCTAGTGTAGGGTATCTGAAATCCCAGGTTCTGTCTAACAAGATAATACAATAATATGAATACATAAAATAACAACATTTCAAGTATATATACATTCAGAGTAGAATACAAAGGTTTCATCTCAGAGTGCTGAGATGAGTGGTGAGGGACTTATTAGAGACTTCAAGAGAAACTGCTCAGGAAGTGGTGAGAAGCAGGCAAGTCGGTCCTGATGGAATTGAGTTCTCAGCAGGGAAGGGGACAATGCTTCCATCCATGTCTGCCAGCAAACACGTACTTGATGCTCCTCTATGTGTCTGTGGCCTCCTCTATGCTCCTCTCTGTGTCTGTGGGTGGCATCATTCCAGGCTGGTGGAAAGAAAAGGATCTTACTGGTCCTGGGTCAGGAGAGGAGTGTGTGTGGGGGGCTGGGGGTGCTGTACTAAGACACAGCACCAGCACTGACACCTCAGCTGCAACCAAACTCCCAGTGGCCTTCATCTTCTGACACCTTAAATAACCGCATGGGTGGATAAGGTAGGAGGATTCAAGGGACACAGTAAGATGAAAAACAAGTGCCTCCCTTCTCTGGAAATCCCTCCATTGGCACTTCAGTTACTTCTTCAAAAGATCAAAAGTGGCCCTCAGATAGTTTTCTTGTAAGAAACACATGTTCACACACACACACACACACACACACACACACTGAATTTATTTAAACATTCTTAAAGGCCAAGACTCATGCCTATAATATCAGCATTTGAAATGAGGGGGTGGAGGAAGGAAGGTCAGGAGTTCAAGACCTGCCTCTGTTCCACAGAAAACTCAAGGCTAGCCTGGACTACATAAGACTCTGTATCAATTAAAAAACAACCACAACAACAAAAAAGCAGTTTGGACTATAAAATAAGCTACTTTAATTTTTGAGGGTTTTTTTGCACTTAAAATTACTTACCTTGGTACCTAAATATAGTATATATAAAAGTATATCCCCAGGAGGCAAGGCAGACAGACAGACAGAAAGGTGAGGAAAGGATGAATGGGACAGGGAGGACGGTGACTGGAGCAGAGGAGGGTATAATTTACTGATCTTAAGACAGTTCTTTTCATTTGAAAATATTGATTTCTTTTTTCATATTATTTGTTCCAGTATTCTGCATGTGTGGGTGTATGTGTGGCACATGTAGGCCTGGTGTCCACAGAGGCAAGAAGAGGGCACCACATCCCCTGGACCTGGGCTTACGGATGTTTGTGGTGGCCATCTCTGTGCTGGGAAAAGAACAGGGTCCCCTGTAGGAGCAGCAATTGCTCTTAACTGCTGAGCCCAGTGTTTGCCATTTTAACATTTCTAGAATGAAGATGACCTGTGAGTGACAACAGTTTAGATTTACTGAGTAGGAGTCTAACTGCTCCTGCAGACGATGGGCAGGTGATCCAGACACTGCTCTGTGCTCTGTTCCCTGAGAGTGGGCACTGGGCATGAGTAAAAGCGAGTCCAAGCGCTTTCTGCACTTTGGAAACAGCAGTGTTTGCATAGGGCTGACATTCTCTTCAGTAGCTGTATGCGCTCATAGGCGCACTAACGTTTACCTTAAACCATCTTGTCTACAGTTCAGATGAGTCACAGTTCTCTGCTTTGTGTTTTGGTATCATCACAATGACTGCGTGAAAGCACACTCACACTTCTCTGTCTTTATCTACTATGAACAGTTTTATTCCTTTTTTAATATAACATTTGACTCCTTAATGCATGTACCCAGTATTGATTTCAAAAGGATGTATATACATATACACATGCATATACACAATCATATACATATACATTATAATGGATCTGGTTCTCACCTGTCTCAGCCTGTCTAGTCTCTTCCTGAGACGCAACCACTGTTTCAGTGGCTTGTGTTCCTTACAGATATCACAACTGCAGGCATGTGATACACACACACACACACACACACACACACACACACACTGAAATGGTAGTGCAAAAGACACAGTGCTTTGTGTTTTTCCTTTTAAAAATATATCTTAGAGACTTTTCACTAATACAGGACATATCCTATGAGATGACTATATTATTTTTCATTAAGAAGATATGAAACTAATTTTACCTAGTACCATAAAATAATATTATAATCATCTGTTCCATGAAACTTCAAACTCATTTGCTCTTGAACGTTCTCTCTATGATCTTGCACCTCTGATTCTTTCTGACGTTGCTTTAGTTGCTCCTGCTCTCTCTTCTTGGATAGGTTTAGGTTCCTTACTTAGGGCTTTTCTGATATGAACAGACACCATGACCAAGGCAACTCTTCTAAAGGACATTTAATTGGGGCTGGCTTGCAGGTTCAGAGGTTTAATCCATTATCATTATGGTGGGAACATGGCAGCACCCGAACAGGCATGGTATAGGCTGAGCTAAGAGTTCAAAATCTTAAACTGAAAGCTGCTTAGAGAAGACTGGCTTCCAGGCAGCTAGGAGAAGGGTCTGACACACCAACTCCAATAAGGATACAGCTATTCCAACAAGGCCATACCACCTAATAGTGCCACTCAGTTGACCAAGAATACACAAACCATCACACTTACTGCAGATTTCACTGTGGGAGGATTTTCAAAGTTACCTGCAGGCCATTTTCCCAAGGGTTTCTGTTTCTCTAGGGGAGACCTTTCCATGGCTGGGTTCATGCCCACCATGCCTTGTCTAGTTTTGCTTGGCTCCACTTTTGGTTATGCTAATTGGCAAACTATCTCCTTAGTTCACTTTACTTCCTAGAAGAAACCCTTCGTGATAGGAAGAGAGCATCAAGTCTGCTCAGCACATATAGGCACTTACACTTACAGACCTTATGGCCTGAATTCAATCCCTGCAACCAACTCTACAAAATTACCCTTTGACCCTCACAGGTGCTCCTGGGCACACAGACCTCTCTGCCACATCATATATTCTTGTGTGTGTGCATACACACAAACACACACTCCTACCCAAATTGTAGATTATGAAGACATCTTGAAGACAACTGCATTTATGATACAAGGTTTATTTTTAAATTAGAAATCTTATTTTTGGTTCTGCCTTTGTTCTGTTCTTGCTACATTCTCTGTGTATTTAGCTGTTCTTTTCTTACCTCAGGTACTTAACTGTGTTGTCAATGCTTGCATGTTTGTTTTTATGTGTTATACAGTGTCTCACACTATAGATTTTCTTCTAAGCAGAGCTCTGGTTGAAGCCCACAATTTAAAATTCTATTGCTATTATCAGTGTTTTGTGCATTTTTGTTTAAGTTTGGTTTTTAAGGTTGGCTTGAGTTAACAGTTGTTTATAAAGAAATCTTCAATATTCATATAGTTTCCRTTTATGATTTACTGCATTGTGTTCTGAAGATGGGGGTCTTACTACTCAATCTTCTCAAAATTCCCTGTGATTATTTATTTTTTAATTTAATTTTGTAGCCTGTCACAGCTATGTGTTATTAATTTCCAAAGGCTATAACAATATACCTTCTTTTTTAAATTTAATTTTATTTTTTAATTTATTTTTTTATTGAATATTGTCTTCATTTACAATGCCAATGGTAAAACCTTTCCCGATATCACCCCTCCCCTAAGACCTCAACACTTCCTCCTCCCCCCTGCCTCCATGTATATGCCTCTCCACCCAATACACTCCCTCCCCCCTTGGTTTCCCTTTGTTCGGGCCTCTGTTGAGCCTTTACCTGATCAAGGACCACTCCTCCCACTGATGCTCAACAAGATGCCTTCTTCTACCACATTTTTGATTGGAACCATGTGTGCCTCTTGGTTGATGGTTTAGTCCCTGGGAGTCTTGGGGCGTCTGGGTGGCCGAAATCATTGTTCTTCCCATGGGGGCTGTAAACCCCTTCAGCTCCTCTGGACCATCCTCCAGCTCCTCCATTGGGGACCCCACGCCCAGTCCAATAGTTGGTTGTTAGCATCTGCCTCTGTATTTATAAGGTTCTGGCAGGGCCCCTCTGGAGACAACCATGGCATCCTCCTTTTGATATACACTTCTTGTCTTCCATAGTAGTGTCAGGGTTTGTTGACTGTTTATAGGATGAATCCCCAGGTGGGGCAGTCTCTGGGTGGCCTTTACTTCAGTTCCTGCTCCACACATTGTCTTCCTTATTGCTCCTGTGACTATTTTGTTCCTTTTCTTAGAGGAACCAAAGCACCCTCACTTAAGTCCTCCTTCTTCTTGAACTTGGTGAATTGTAACTTGTTTATTTTGAGCTTTTGGGCTAACATCTGTCTATTAGTGAGTGCATACCATGTGTGTTATTTTGTGATTGGGTTGCCTTGCTCAGGATGACACTTTCTAGTTCCATCCATTTGCCTAAGAATTTCATGAATTCATTGTTTTTAATAGCTGAATAGTACTCCACTGTGTATATATACCACAGTT
>BDUI01000003.1:2244810-2260248 GCA_002335545.1 Apodemus speciosus | reverse complement strand
TGGCTATTATAAATAAGGCAGCTATGAACATAGTGGAGCATGTGTCCTTATTACATGTAGGAGCATCTTCTGGGTATATACCCAGGAGTGGTATAGCTGGGTCCGCTGGGAGTTCTATCTCCTCAAGTTCAAGTGGATCAAGGATCTACACATAAAACCAGACACACTGAAGATTATAAAGGAGAAAGTGGGGACAAATCTTGAATACGTGGGCACAGGAGAAAAGTTCCTGAACAGAACACTAATGGCTTATATTCTAAGAACAAGAATAGACAAATGGGACCTCATAAAACTGCAGAGCTTCTGTAAAGCAAAGGACACA
Source organism: Apodemus speciosus (assembly GCA_002335545.1). Taxonomy (NCBI): domain Eukaryota; kingdom Metazoa; phylum Chordata; class Mammalia; order Rodentia; family Muridae; genus Apodemus; species Apodemus speciosus. Next base: position 2,259,926 of record BDUI01000003.1, on the reverse strand, counting down.
GTCAATAGGACAAAATGGCAAACAACAAATTGATAAAAGATCTTTACCAACCCTACATCCGATAGAGGACTAATATCCAATGTATACAAAGAACTCAAGAAGTTATTCTCAAGAGAGTCAAATAACCCTATTAAAAATTGGGATACAGAGCTAAACAGGGAATTCTCAACTGAGGAAACTCAAATGACTCTAAAGTACCTAAAGAAATGTTCAGCATCCTTAGTTATCAGGGAAATGCAAATCAAAACAACACTGAGATTCCACCTCACACCCGGCAGAATTAGCTAAGATGAAAAACTCAGGGGACAGCAGTTGCTGGAGAGGATGTGGGGAAAAAAGGAACACTTCTACATTGTTGGTGGGATTGCAAGCTGGTAAAACCACTCTGGAAATCAGTTTGGTGATTCCTCAGTAAATTAAACAATATATCTTCTTATTGTCAAGTCTTAAAGTTAGATCTGTATTATGTAGCCAACATTTACTGGTTATGTTTCTGGATTATTGGTCTAATTATGCAAACTTAGAGATTAAAATGCTCTATTCTTTACATATATATTTCCTTGCTTATCTGCAGTTTACAGATGGACTATATGGCTCTCTCTATATCCTGAACCCCATACTTTAGAGAAAACTTCCCATCACAAACACATCCCTACCCCAAATAATGAGAAAGCACATTTATAGCCCAGGAGCTAGGGTTTGATGATTTCATCAGCTAGACAGAGCCCAAACTCCTACTATTGTGACAAGTGAGGAATATTCTAGCAAGTATTTGTCAGCTCTCATGCTGCATTTCACTAAAGAAGAGGCAGCTGGCCGTGAGGGTCAGGCAGGGGGCTGTGGAGTGTCGGTAGTACAGACACTGGGAAGCCACTGGTTTGTAGAGCACACGAGACTGAGCGTCTCACACACACACACACACACACACACACACACACACACACACACACAAGATTTAGGAAAAAAAGAAAGACAGTTACAGTAATCTGTCACCTCCATCTCAGACACCAAGAATACAATGGATTCACACATGAGGAAATATCAGACTAGGTCATGAAAAATACTGGGTTACTCTATGGTGACATGCTAACTCCATTCCATACTTCTAGAGACTGCTCACTCTTGGTCAGGACTCACAACTTCGGTACCCAGGAGCTAATGTACATTCTAAGATTAAGGAATTAACTCTGCCCTTCCTTTTGACTACATGTAGGTTACAATATTAGTGGGAGAAATCTGATCCTGAAATTTCACATTGGCAACTAGATGGAATGATTAAAAAAACAGAAATCTTTCTAATTTTATAGAAAATATTAAAATTTAATGAAAGTGTCAATACATATATATGTATATATATATGTGCATTTGTCTTAAACATTCTAATATTGGTCAGCATATTTTGCATTTTGCACACTTACGAGAAATGTGACTTTACTGAAAATAAATGAAATATTTTTAACTTTTCTAAGTTTAAGTTTGATGAAAATATATTTAAATTGCCCACATATTGAACAGAAATCGAGCGTAATTTTTAATTCTTTAGATAGGAATCAGCAGGCTCTTCTGTAAAGAACTACTTAGGACATATTTGGAGCTCGTGAACCCTCATCACAGCCCTGTGTCACATAGGAAATCACAGACGATGCATTAAGTCAATGGAGTGGCTATATTTGGACCCAGGGTTTTAATGTAGGATTCCTATATTAAATCATAACTGTCAACAGACTTGAAGTATGTCTAAAGATGGAAGACATTAAATTATAACAATTCCAATGAGATGAAGATAAGAATCTAACATATTTGATTTGAGTATATTATAATTTAAAACTCCATCTCTTTTTTCAAACTCCTCATCCAAATATCATTATCCAAATAATAGTCCATGCTGTAATAACATCACACAATTTTCAATGATATAAAAGTCATAGTTTTACCTTTTCTTACATTTTGTTCTTAAAAATATTTTCTATGGTAACAACTTAGTAGGGATTCATAGTTTCAAACATTCAGAAACATGATTTATACCTGGTTTCCATTTATACTTTTGTGGTGGAAAAACCTCAGTAAACTGCCCAGAGTCAACAGTTACGGAGTGCTAAGTTCTGGAGTCTAGTAGGACTCCTTCATGTTCTCTGTCTCTAGACATGAGATTATCAAACCTCTTTATTGTCTTCTCTACAACTAGTCTTGATCTTCCCAATTAATTTCTAAAACCCAAGTAATAGTTTTTTTTTTAAACCCGCATTGTAAACTATCATCTCTGTTCTAAAAACTCTTTAATTACTGTCTATTTTATATTCACAAAACAAATCCATCTAAACACAAGGTGTTTTCTGAAACTCTGTTCTTGCCAACCTCCCCAATCTTGTGCACTCCCATTTCTGCCCGTTTGCCAGTACTATCTGTTCTCTATCTACTCATAGCGGCCTTTGGGGGAACTCTATCACACTCACTATTTCTTTCCTTCAATCCTTGTCTTAAATATGGCTTTCCTAGGTGGAGACCCTGGGATGTGCATTCTATTAGTTACTAATAACAGACTCCCACAAGATGGGTAGGAAAAAGAAAGGCACTTGAACTTCAGCCTTGCCCATAACACTAGCAATTTTGTGAGTATGAACAGACCATAGTTGTCCCCTTTGTGAGTCTCAGCCAGGCAATAGTCAGATGGAGCTGTCAGGTATTTCTGTGGAAGGTAGCATCCATCAGTAGAGAATTAATTCTTTGGGATAACTAGGCAGCAGAGACATGGGTATAGAGAGCCAGCAAAGGCCATATTGATGAAGGATATAATTGTTTCCTACACTATAAACATGCCCTCAGAATGCATTTTCAAAATGAGCAACTAGGATGAACTGTGGTAGAACCTGCTGAAACATTTCTAGAAAATCTATACACTTTGGATGTGTGTGTATCTGTGTGTAATTGTATAATATGTTTGAGAAATGCTTTAAGTCAGACATGAAGAATTGAATTGGAATTTTGATGGGGATTGCATTGAATCTGTAGATTGCTTTTGGCAAGATGGCCATTTTTACTATATTAATCCTGCCAATCCATGAACATAGGAGATCTGTCCATCTTCTGAGATCTTCTTCAATTTTGTTCTTGAGAGACTTGAAGTTCTTGTCATACAGATCTTTCACTTGTTTGGTTAGAGTCACACCAAGATACTTTATATTGTTTGTTGCTATTGTAAAGGGTGTAGTTTCTCTAATTTCTTTCTCAGCCTGTTTATCCTTCTAGTATTGTAAGGCTACTGATTTGTTTGAGTTGATTTTATATCTGGTCACTTTGGGGAAGTTGTTTATCAACTGTAGGAGTTCTCTGGTAAAGTTTTGAGTGTCACTTAAGTATATTATATCATCTGCAAATAATTATATTTTGACTTCTTCCTTTCCAATTTGTATCCCTTTGACCTCCTTTCATTGTCTAATTGCTCTAGGTAGACCTTCCAGTACTATATTGAATAAATATGGAGAGAGAAGGCAGCCTTGTCTAGTCCCTGATTTTTGTTGGATTTCTTCAAGTTTCTCTGCATTTATTTTGATGTTGGCTACTGGTTTGCTGTATATTCCCTTTACTAAGTTCAGGTATGGGCCTTGAATTTCTGATCTTTCCAAGACTTTTAATATGACAGGATGTTGAATTTTGTCAAATGCTTTTTCAGCATCTAAAAAAATGATCATGTGTTTTTTTTTCTTTGAGTTTGTTTATGTAGTGGATTACATCAAGGGATTTCTGTATATTGAACTATCCCTACATCCCTGGGATGAAGCCTACATGATCATAGTCAATGATCATTTTTTTAAAGATTTATGTATTTATTATATGTAAGTACACTGTGGCTGTCTTCAGACACACCAGAAGAGGGCGTCGGATCTCATTATGGATAGTTGTGATCTACCATGTGGTTGCTGGGATTTGAACTCAGGACCTTCAGAAGAGCAGTAGGTGCTCTTAACCTCTGATCCATCTCTCCAGCCCTGTCAATGATCATTTTGATGTGTTCTTGGATTCGGTTTTAGAGAATTTTATTGAGTATTTTTGTGTTACTATTTATAAGGGAAATTGGTCTGAAATTCTCTTTCTTTCTTGGATCTTTGTAAGGCTTTGGTATCAGCATAACTGTGGCTTCATAGAATGAATTGGGTCATGTTCCTTCTGTTTCTATTTTGTGGAATGGTTTGAAGAGTATTGGTATTAGTTCTTCTTTGAAGGTCTGATAGAGTTCTACACTAAACCCATCGGGTCCTGGGGTTTTTTTGGTTGGGAGTTTTTAATAATTGCTTGTTTCTTTAGGGGTTATGGGACTATTTATATGATTTATCTGATCCCGATTTAACTTTGGTATTTGGTATCTGGCTAGACAATTGTCCATTTCATCCAGATTTTCCAGTTTTGCTGAGTATAGGCTTTTGTAGTAGGATCTGATGATTTTTTGAATTTCCTCAGTTTCTGTTGTTATTTCTCCCTTTTCCTTTCTGATTTTGTTAATTTGGATACTGTCTCTGTGCCCTCTGGTTAGTCCGGCTAAGGGTTTATCTATCTTCTTGATTTTCTCAAAGAAACAGCTCATGGTTTGGTTGATTCTTTGTATAGTTCGTTTTGTTTCTACTTTGTTGATTTCAGCTGAGTTTGATTATTTCCTGCCGTTTACTCCTCTTGGGGGTATTTGCTTCTTTTTATTCTAGATTTTTCAGGTGTTTTGTTAAACTGCTAGTGTATGCTCTCTCCAGTTTCTTTTTGGAGGAAACTGTAAGTTTTCCTCTTAGCACTGTTTTCATTGTGTCCAATAAATTTGGGTATGTTGTACCTTCATTTTCATTAAATTCTAAAAAGTCTTTAATTTCTTTCTTTATTTCTTCCTTGGCCAAGTTATCATTGAGTAGAGCGTTGTTCAGCTTCCATGTGTATGTGGGCCTTTTATTGTTTTTGTTGCTATTGAAGACCAGTCTTAATCCATAGTGACCTGATAGGAGGTAAAGGATTATTTTAATCTTCTTATATCTGTTGCGGTCTGATTTGTGATGGATAACATGGTCAATTTTGAAGGTGTCATGAGGTGCTGAGAAAAAGGTATATTTTTTTAATTTGGGATGAAATGTCTATAGATATCTCATAAATCCATTTGGTCAATAACTTCTGTTAGTTTCACTGTGTCTCTGTTTAGTTTGTGTTTCCATGTTCTGTCCATTGTTGATAGTAAAGTGTCAAGGTCTCCCACTATTATTGTGTGAGGTGCAATGTGTGCTTTGAGCTTTAGTAAAGTTTCTTTTATGAATGTGGGTGACCTTGTATTTGGAGCATAGATGTTCAAAATTGAGAGTTCTTCTTGGTAGATTTTTCCTTTGATGAGTATGAAGTGTTCTTTCTTATCTTTTTTGATGAGTTTTGGTGGATTGTCAATTTTGTTCACTATTAGAATGGCCACTCCAGCTTGTTTCTTGGGACCATTTGCTTGGAAAATTGTTTTCCAGCCCTTTACTTTCAGGTAGTGTTTGTCTTTGACATTGAGGTGCATTTCCTGTATGCAACAAAATCCTGGCTGCACTTTATATATCCACACTGTTACTGTATGTCTTTTTATTGGGGATTTGAGTCCATTGATATTAAGAGATATTAAGGAATAGTGATTGTTGCTTCCTGTTATTTTGATGTTATTTTTATGTTTGTGTGGCTATCTTCTTTTGGGTTTGTTGAAAGAAGATTACTTTCTTGCTTTTTCTGTGGTGTAGTTTCCCTCCTTGTGTTGGCATATTCTATCTATTATCCTTTGTAGGGCTGGATTTGTGGAAAGATATTGTGTAGATTTCGTTTTACCATGGAAGATCTTGGTTTCTCCATGTAGGGTAATTGAGAGTTTTCCTGGATATAGTAGTTTGGGCTGGCATTTGTGTTCTCTGATGGTCTGTATGAGATCTGCCCAGTATCTTCTAGCTTTCATAGTCTCTGGTGAGAAATCTGGTATAATTCTGATAGGTCTCTTTTTATATGTTACTTGACCCTTTTCCCTCACTGCTTTTAATATTCTTTCTTTGTTTTGTGCATTTGGTGTTTTGACTATTATGTGATAGGAGGAATTTCTTTTCTGGTACAATCTATTTGGAATTCTGTAGGCTTCTTGTATGTTTATGTGCTTCTATTTCTTTAGGTTAGGGAAGTTTTCTTCTATAATTTTGCTGAAGATATTTACTGGCCCTTTAAGTTGGCAATCTTCACTCTCGTCTATACCTGTTATCCTTAGTTTGGTCTTCTCATTCTGTCATGATTTCCTGAATGTTTTGGGTTAGGAGCTTTTTGCATTTTGCATTTTCTTTGACTGTTTTGTCAATATTTTCTATGGTATCTTCTGCACCTGAAATTTTCTCTTCTATCTCTTGTATTCTGTTGTTGATACTTACATCTATGACTCCTGAATTCTTTCCTAGGTCTTCTATCTCTGGGCTTATTTCCCTTTGTGATTTCTTTATTGTTTCTATTTCTATTTTTAGATCTTGGATGGTTTTGTTCAATTCCTTCACCTGCTTAGTTATGTTTTCCTATAATTCTTTAAGAGATTTTTGTGTTTCCTATTTAAGTGCTTCTACCTGTTTTCCTTTGTTCTTTTGTCTACTTTAATAAAGGGAGTTATTTATGTCCTTCTTAAAGTCCTCTATCATCATCATGAGATATGGTTTTAAATCAGATTCTTGCTTTTCTGGTGTGTTGGAGTATCCAGGGCTCACTGTGGTGGGAGAACTGGGTTCTGATGATTCCACGTAGCCCTGGTTTCTGTTGCTTATGGTCTTGCCCCTGCCTTTTGCCCTCTGGTCTGGTCTGCTGTTAACTGTTCTTGCTTTCTCTGACTATGGCTTGTCCATCTTGCAAGCCTTTGTGTCAGTACTCCTGGGAGATCAGTTCTGTTCAGGAGGAATTTGGGTATGTAGAGCTGTGGTATAGGGTCAGCTCTGGCATGCAGACAGAAACCAGAAGGATCCTGTCCCCTGCTCTTTCTTCATTCCTGTTTCCGGATGGCTGTGGGAGGGTTCTTATTTGGCCAGGAATTTGAACAGAAGTGGTGGTCTTACCTGTCCTCTAAGGTGTCAGCTTTCTTGGGAGACCAGCTCTTTCCTGGTGGTATTTGTGTGGCACATGATCAGCAATAGGTGCAGACAGAAACTGGAAGGCTCCTGTCCCAGGCTGCTCCTCAGTTTCTGTGTCCTGAGGGTTCCTGGAGGGTCCCTCTGAGCAGCAGTGGTGGTTTAACTTGGCCTCACAGGCTTATTTGTTGGGAGGCTACCTTGCTTCAGGTCCTATTTAGGTATCGAGCCCTGTGGCACAGCATCCTTGTTTTTCAATTTTCTAAGTCACTGCTACAAATAGCATTTCATTTGTGGGTTATATTTCATTGAAACACAGACATTGTCTGTCATGAGTATGTGACATGCCTGAGCTTCTTATACGATGATAATGATTGTACTTTTTAGTCTCTGAATTCCATCCCACACTAAATTTAAACATGAGGAGAAAGTTTCCCCATGCTGAGGAAAAAGGACAAGCAGTGTGTTCCCTGGAACTCACCCCATGATTAGATGACACTGCTCACAAGAGGTCACAAATGTGCACTACCAAACCTTCCTGTTTAACGGAACCCAGCAAGGACTCAACTGCTCAGTCCATTGCTGTCATTATAAGAGAAATCCTGCCAACAACTTCCAGTCAGGATAGTATCATTCAATCATGCTGCTAATAGGAATAATTTTGTGGCAATTGGAGTATTCGAGATTCGAGAAGGATGCAAACGGCTGTGGAATTCTTGATTTGTGCTGACTTTCATGGTGAAAACGACAATGTATTAGTTTAGCAGATGCCGGATCAAGCCATGGGCCATTAACAGGCGGGTGTTCTCAGAACACTTTCAGAACAAATACCAGCTGGTTTACTTGCCGTTTACAGACATAATCACAGGCATCCCAAGTAAGATCCCACAACGCTGTAGGAGATATCATAAATTAAAGCCTCAGCGCTCTCATTATTGGCTTTTCTTCATAAAGGCAACGCATTGTCCTGGAGAGATCCAAAATATTAAATAAGCATCTAAATAAACTGCAGAAAGGATTGCTTTGCAAACTACACTCCCCACTTAAGACCATTGACAGTATTCAAGATTCAAAGTGTCCTTCTGTATTGTCCCCCAGTGCTAATTCCTGTCTTGTCAGGAAAGCTTTCTGGTTAGGATTCTCAGGAACTGTCAGCTTATTAGTAGATTTAATAGGCTGCCTTCAGAGGAAGAGAGGGCCTGAATCAAATAGGCAGATGAAATCAAAGCAAAAAAGAAAAAAGAAAACAGACCCCGAATTTAATGTAAAGCGCATTAGTAACCAGGATAACTCAAACATCTCAACAATCTACTGAAGAGATATATTCATATGAGAAAACCGAAACAAAACAAAACAACAACAAACCCCAAGCAGCCAACCTTAGAAATGTGAAACTTATTTACATTTCCTTTCTGTCTCCCTAGGTTCAGGGATCTTCCCCAGAATACAGAATGATCCTATTTGGAGACAAAGAGATGTTGGCAAAAGAAAACAGAAATAAATAAGTAAATAAGCAAGGTTCCATTTTCAGCCTTAACTCTATCACAGTGACAATTTCTCAAGGTCTGATCATTACCTGAAAAATGTTTTATTAAAAAGTCCACTCCCATTAAAACTGTCTTGGGGAAGATGCTGAACTGAAAGAGTCAAAAGATGATGGTGTGACTGTGCTTTCTCAATAGGAAAAGGTGGTGCCTTGTTAAAGGGACCAGAGCCTGGGCTTATGACACCAATAAATCCTTGAGTTGTGCTCTGTGCATGTGACAGGACCCCTTGTAATGATTGAATATATATGTATGTGTATATGTATATGTATACATACATACAGTAACAGTTAATGAGTACATTCCATTTGTAATTCTCAAAGACAGAATGGCATTCTTAAATGGTGATTAAAGGTTTTGTGAGCATCTTGGGCTTGGAGGGGGCAGTTTCTCACTGAAAACTCTTCCGCCCCATTCACTTTCATTCAGCTCCTTCTGAGGGAAGTTAAAAGCTACAGTGATAATCCCTTAAGCATGGCTTGGATAAAAGGCACAGTGTATGAGCAATTGGATGAGGGAGCCTTTTATGTAGAAGTCACTGAATGGGTGGCCTCTGGGTCATGTGAGTTCGGAAAAACAGGCTCAGTGTCCTTTCCCAAGGTGGGGTTAGTAGGACCCCAGGCAAGTCAGTTGTCTGCCATCCCCAATGCTGTTGCCCCTTCATTCACCTTGCTGCTTTTGCCTGCTCAGCTCCTGGGGCCATTTTGCTCCCAAAGATGGAGGGAGGGGCGATGTGATCTTTGGTAGGGACCCAATTTTTCTCTAAATGCCAACTTGTCCAGCTGGCACAGAACAGGACTACCCTTCTTCTGAAGGAGATAGTGAAACACAAATTAGCATGCTCCATTTTAAAACCTTGCTTGTATTTAAAGACTAATTCATGACAAACAGTGGCTCCCGCACTAAGGTCTGGCACACCAGGGGCTGGCACCCTACCAAACACATGCAACTAATTGCCACCCTCAGATGACACACAACTAACAAATTCCATTTTGCTGTAGCAGATTCACTACGGGCCGCAAGCCCGGAAGGCAGCAGAGGCAGAAAAGGTTCTTTCATAACCCTGTCCTAGCTGCCCAGGGCAGCTAAGCACCTGAAAAACACCCTTGTTTCCCTGCATCAACAATTCATCTCCATGGAGGCCTCTAAGTACTGCTAAGTTGCAGGAAGGTGGTTTGGGATACTGCAATGCCCCAACTATAGTCAGATGTGGGGATCTGCCTTTCTCTTGGCCCAAGGAATTGTGTGAAATTGGCCATTTGAAATGCCACGTCTTACCACATTTAGAAATCTCTCAACCCTGGTACTCTCAGTGCTTCAGTGAGGTTCTCAGGACTCCCTTACACAGCCTTTATAAAAAATATGTGGGCCAAAACTCAGCTCCTGCATATATTATGGATTAGTAATTTAACTTAGCTATGCTTAGCTTTCCTCATCTACAAGGTATAATGTTTGTATCTACCTTGTGCAATTACTGTGAGTATAGACGAGTCAATGTGATATGTATGATCAGATTTTAAACATTGAGTCTGCCATGACTGTGAACAAATGTTTCCCTGTGTAGATTACATACTTAGGAAAAAGTTTATATTTAGCTCTAAACTACCTAGGAATTCAGCCTCTAGGCCTCTACTCATGCCCCTTTCAACTGCCCTCTCTCATTGGCCAGCTCTGCATGGCCACATTCAGTCTCCCTTTCAAAGCCCTCCTTTGATGCCCGCTTCACCACAGACTCTCCTTGCCCTATCAGCTGCAGCCAGCCTTTTTAGTCTTGGCATTTTAACAAGCGAGCGATGGCAGTGCTTATGCCCCTGCTTTATTTCCTCATCTAGAGTACAGAACCCTATCCTCACCTACAAGTAACTGGCTCATCGGGAGACACGCAGAGAGTGACTGTTGAAAAAGTAGATGGTCGACGGACAAAATTATACTCTAATCCCGCTGGGTATTATACAACAAGGCAGACAGGGAAATGATACCTAGTAGTTTTGGTCCAAATTAAGAGTTCTGTCTAAGTCAGTATGAACTGAGGTTCCTAAATCAAACCCAACAATAGAATTTATTGATAACTATCTCAGCTTGGACTTTCACAACAAAAAGCACAGATGACGTATTAGAAGTCATAGTTGTGGGTCTGGGGAAAGAGCTAACTTTAGGATGATGTCCATTACAAGGAGAGAAACCCCCCACCACAGAGGCCTTGCCCAGGCCTTTATGTAGGAAGGCAATTAGGTAGGGATAAAGGATCATAGCAGAGATAACATGGTGGAGCCTTGGAGAGCTACAGAGCATAGACAACTGAGGGATGGCCTGTAGTGAGAGACCCTTCAACAATCCTCTGAATGAAGGAGATATTCTGGCTTTTATAAGACTTTGGCCGGTGACAGGAAGTTGCACACAATGAGATCTAATGCAGCACAGCCTGCCTGACAAGGAACCAGGTACTGGGTACACTATATGTCTCATAGTTTCAGAGGTGGGGGTGGCCTGGGGGCTACAAGGCCAAAGCATAGTTTTAAATCCTCTGTCTCAGAAGCAGAACTGCAGGAGTGCTGGCCTAACTTTTCACCTGAATTAGATCTGGTCTCCTAAATGCCTGACCTCTTAAAGTGGCAGGTCCATGATGTAACATGAGAGAGCTCATGCAATAGCAATTTATTTCCCATATTTATTTCTAACAATGCAAGACCACAGGGTCAGGAGGGCTGGCTCTCTCCTTGGAGTGCACAGTTCACTCTTTTGCTCACCTGTCCTCATCTGATTCTCTGTCTGTGCATAGTTGAGGTTTCTTCCTGCTCTTACAAGGGACCTGGTTGTATTGGATTACGGCCTTACCCTTAAAACTTCATTTAACTTTAATTAGCTCTTTGAAAAACCTGCTTCTGAATACAGTAATATTGAGGATAAGACTGTCAGTCTGGGAGATGGAACATAAGCCAGTCAACAATAAAATGTATAAATGGAAATAGTTAATATACAAGTTGTGGGTAACCCAGAAATCACCTGGAGCCTTAAGAGAGACAGGCCTTCTCTGTGTTAGGAAAACTACGGCCATAGAAGCAGCTCACACTCTAGCATGAAACCCAAGCAAAGCAACAGGGCAAGAAAACCACAGCACTATCCTTGGGACAAGTTTCTGGATGAGACCTACAGCTACTTCTCTCATAGATAGGAGAGCAGCAGCAGCCCGAGCAGCTGAGCTGATGACTGGTTGCTATTAACATCGCAGGGTCTCCCCAAAACAAATGGAAATTTCTATCTAAACAAATGCTTGTGCACTTTGTAGAACCCAATCCCACTTTTGCATTAAGTTACAATTCCTCTGACTCTTTTTTTCTTAAGGTGAACATGGAATTTTATGCAGCCCTGAAGATCTGAACCAAGTTCTCAGACAGTATTCTCTTCTCTGCCTCATCACAATTTAACTGGTCTGCTTAACGTGTGCACATGTGCACACACAGAGAGACACAGAAACAGACACACACACACACACACACACAGGCACGCACGCACGCATGCACGCATGCACGCATGCACGCACGCACGTTAGGGAATCGAGTTCAGATTTTCTGAAAGAGCATCGAACACCTAAGTGCTGAACCATCTCTCTCAGCCTCTCATGTAGATTTAAACCACTAATTCTCTACTAGTGCATCAACTCCTTAAGATAATGGTTCCCACTGAATTTGCTCACTTCCTTCTCTTAGAATACTTATCACATTTTAGAGGATAGAAGAACAGTTTGAGAGTTGATCTCTCTTGCCAGGTCCTGCCACCCCACCCCTGCTGCTTAAGATTAGGAGTGCAGTAAATCTATTGTCTCAAGTACCTACACAAAGGGACAACTGTAGCAAAGTTAATAGACACTCTCCCAGGAAATAAAAACGAACAGAGTTTAGTGTCAGACCCAAAATGATCACAGTGGAATGTCCCACAGTGTAGTGAAGACAGCACCGGAATTAATATCAGGTCTCCCTGCCATTTTTAATTCAGAGTATCTAGCCAGTGGATCCAGAATCTTTCTACAACTCTTCACAACTTACCAACTCATCTGAAATAATAAAGGAGAAAATAAGAAGCTATTAGCCCTYTATCCATTCGCTAGCCAATCAATCAATCATTGCTCTAAATTATTAATCAATTGAAGTATTGCCAAGAAGTCTTTAGGCCTCTTTCCAAAAGGAGAGGCATTTTTAAGAGAATAATTAACCATTTTATTCATCTCACAGTAATATTACTACTAGACAATGCCAATCCTATTGTATTTTCATCTTTTTGATGCTGTGTAAAGCTTTAAAAAAATCTGCCTGGATAAACATTGACAGGACTTCAATTCCATCAGTCGGTCATTTCTTAACCCCTTGGAGTTTCTAGAAGCCTGTGGTTAAAAGAGATGCACCAATACATCTCCTGGCTGCTTCTGCCTCAGCATTATGTCCTTCCTGTCTCTCATGCCATAACAGTACTGACTGGTCAGTGAGGAGAGCAGAGCAACTATGGCTACCAGTCCTTATTCCCCACAGTGGATTCTCCAAGAAGCACAGCCACCAACTCCTGTTTTCAGGAAGCTGAATTTTAAGACAGCCCATCAAGAAGAAAGGTGAACAGAAGAATAAAGAAAATGAGAGCAGGTATCCACAGACGCCAGAAGAGCACATCAAATCTGAGCCATTCCACGTGGGTGTTGGGGAACCAAACTCAGATCCTGTGAAAGAGCCGAAAACACTTAAGCACAGAACTACACTTCCTCCAACAAGGCCACACCTCAAAAGAGTGCCAGTCCCTAGGCCAAGCATATTCAAACTACCACATACATCTTAGGGGTCAACCCATGAAACTAATGGTTCCCACTGTATTTGTTTGCTCGCTTTTCTGAAAACACATAATACATTGTATTTGGTAGATACATCTGTTACTTTGACATTAGTGAAGAGCCCCTAGCAAGACTCATCCAGGGATCAGCGGTCCTGAGACTGAGAGCTCATTTGCATCTGAATCCAAAGTGTGAACACAGCAAAAAGACTGACACACTTTGAGCATGGGTCCGCCTTCCTAAGTGCCCAGTGATCCTGCTTCCTTCCAGTCAGCCCTGTACTGTTCCTCACTATCCTTGCCATCACTAAGGGGGGAACTTCCTGAGTAACTAGCAGGGTACCACTTGTGAGTCAGAGGCAGAAAGTACGACTTACTAGTCCTTCTCAACCAGTGTTCCCTGACGGCCCCAAGGCTAATACAAGTGATGGAGTCTTAGGAGTAATGTGACATGTTACTAAAAATATTCATTTATTTCTTTTTTATCTTTTAGAGCTTTTTAAAGCGGGAAGGTGAACAATAATGTTAATTTCAATTATAGTTTGGAGTCTGTTCATGCATATATTTAATAACTTTGTCAATGAGAATAGTACCAAGACAACTAAATATTGGCTAATTATTTTATTATTATTATTTTAGTTACTATGGAAAATAATGAGCTTCATTATGACATTTCATATTTACCTGTCTTTGTATCTTTTATATCCCTTTCTCTGCTTCCCTTCTCTGTCTCTGTCTCTCCCACTGCTGATGCTTTACACTGGGGTGTGCACTGGAGTGATACTTTGTGGCCTTGACTTTCCACGTTTTCTCCAGGATGCTCAGCAACACACTCAGGTTGGAATGGAGGGCAAGGAGTGTGCATATCTCTGCAGTCCTGGTCAAAATGCCAGTCTACCTGAAGTCATTATTTAAGTTCCACTCCCTGCTGTTGGATAACACCAAGTGATAAGTGATTTTCATGATTGAAAACTTGGAAAATATTTTATACTTTGCATTTGAAATTGGATACTTATATATAATTTGGTTAATTTAATTTAATTTTAAAATTAGCTAAGCTTTCACTGTAATTATCTTGCATTTCCAGTAATGTTTAAAGAGTAAAAATGGTTAACTCCTAAGCTGTCTGTGAAAGTAGGTGGCTGAATAATTGTTAATTTTTGTAATTAATAACAGTAGCATAATGCTTTACTTTGCTGACTTCAGTATCAACTTGTTTTGATTTTGCTGTTTCGCTATATGCTTAAATCAAAATACATTGTCTTTTCATTCATAATAGACCATTCAAAACTATACTGATTCCAGTCATTAGGCCCTGGGGTACATCTGATCTTGGTAGAAATGAAGAGAGTCTAGATAGACTATCTAGCTAGATTATCAGAGTATTTCAACAATGGTCCCTAGAAACTGGCATTCCCAGGGTTTCCATGCTAGAAGAAAATGAAACCTGGAGCCTGACAGAGGAGGGGCTTGTTTCCCAGAAAGAGCATCATGTGGTTTGAAAACTGGTCAAGAACAGCTGGAGACTAAGCCGGACCACAACTTGACTAGCACTGCACTGGTGTGTATATTTCTTGCCTTCTGTTTAAACGAACACCTCATGGTAGGACCTTGAAGATGAGATGGGCAGGTAAAGGATTCACTGTGTGTGTGTGTGTGTGTGTGTGTGTGTGTGTGT
>BDUI01000003.1:2207309-2244615 GCA_002335545.1 Apodemus speciosus | reverse complement strand
ATATTGTCAAGGGCTTGACACCTGCACCTCTGCTAAAGCTAATACATGAAGGTTCAAAATGATTATAGGATGGGTGTCCCCATCTTGGTATTATTTGGTACTAGATGTGACAGCTTTGCCTCAAACCATGTTGATGCTATTATAAGTGTGATTATAGTAGGACCAGACAATGTACTGAAAGATAGACTGATAAAGCCACAAATAACATGGAATGCTGTCACAGACTTCCTGTAACTTGTCCTCCTCTGGAGCTCCAGAGAACTCTTTCTGAAGATTACCTTGCTTTCTTAGCACATTCTCAAAGCTCAGTGCCAAGAATTACCTTAGAGCACATGACAGAAAGAGATTCCTAGGCTCTCCCCCAGAGAATCCCATCTCATGCTGAGTTAGCCCAGAACTCAAGCTTTTTAACCTGTTGAAATCCTTCAGCTGTCTAATTCACAGGGAATTTTACTTGACGTATGCAGTTGATTACAGTTGGTGATCAAGATACAGCTGGTATCTGGACCAGAGATATTAATCAACTGCAATCAGTTGAGACAATCTTTCAACATTGGCTCACACTGTAATCACCTGTAAAGAGCCCTTAACAACAGTGTCATGTCCATCCTACCCCCACCCTCTTACCTCCAGCTGTGACATACATGCAAAAAGATACTGATATATTATCTAGGGTGGAATTCAGGTATTGGAGTTTAGCTATCTTAGAGGGTATTCAGAATCAGAAAGGTTTAACCCACCCATGAGTGAAGGGGAGGCCTAGCCTTGAACAATGCAGTCACAGAAGCAGAGTTTGCTGAGATAAAAATCACCAGAATCTCCTCCTTCACAGTTCCCCAGCACAGCAGAATAAGCCTTGAAGTTACAGCACAAAAACAAGCACTTCCCCTTGGTTTTAGGCTGCTGGCAGAATGATTTAGTAGTTCTATTATCAAAGAAACTCCATTATAATTACAGTGTTTGAATTATATACAAAACAAGAAAAATTCAGAAGGGAAAGTCCTTTAATCAAAACTGTAAAACAGAACAGTTTCTGGCTGCAGTTAAAAGCAAACTCTAAAATGTTAAGAGTCAGCTCTCCAGTCCTCTGATTCCTGCCTCTTTCCCATAAGAGTGACACTACACATTTTTTCAATTAAACAGTTTGACAATTCGAAGAAACCCATGGAGCATGATTTAATGAGCATATACTGTATGCCTGGTGACCGGCAGGCTGACAGTTCACTCATTTCAAAGTGACAAGAGGGCACCGCACATTAATAGAAAGGTTTCAGGGGTCTCTTTTCATTAAAAAGCTTTACAGTAGAGGAACATCCAACTGTATTGGTAAAGCTGTCACTGAAGGTCCCTGGTGACCTTGACTTTCTGTCACTCTCCAAGTATTCAAGTCTGGATGATGAAATTCATTTTTAAAAACATAGAACTAACAACAAAATATAGCCATTGAAAGTTCTCTGGTGTTGTCAAGAGGATGTCTTGCTTTGGTACCAATTTCATCCTTAATTCCACAATGAGAAAATTGTGACCCAGAATATGTGGGTTCTTCACAATGACTACAAATGTGGATTATTCTTGGAAATAATGCTCAATTGATTACATTATTCAATATTTTAAAAGGAATACAGTATACTGAAAATATACATATTTTTGTGACAGAGAAACAGTCAAATCTGAATAAAACACATGGATTTTATCAGTTCCTTGGAGCTCAGGTTCTTGATTGATAAGTATCGAAGTAACACCATTGTATATGGAGGTCAAAGATACTTCCTCATAATCATGGCAGTAAGAACACTTAAATTGACCCCCAAAGGTTCAAACTTTGGAGGATGTAATATGTAACGATAGGCCGATGCCTTTGAGAGTTTCAACATGAGCCTGCATGCATGATGGAGGAGAAGTAAAGCAATGCTCCAGCATCAATGTAAAACAGAGTTCCATCCAACTCCTACCAAGTGCCAAAGGGAAGATTTAGGGGGTCATGAAACAGGACCTCAGCGTGCAGTGCCAGTTGGACTGTAGCTCACTCTGGAGTCAGGGTTAGACTCAACCTTGTGATTCTCTTGCCCAGCTTCCTGAGTGTCAGCATTATAGGTAGGTGCCACAGATCCCAGGCATCAGTTTTATGGCAGTGATAGTGATTTTAATGATCACCTAATATACTTCTGACATGTTTTAAGCTTTCTGATAATAAGACTTTGAAACTTGCTGTTTACATCTTTGATCTGTCTTCCAGAAAACTTAGTGAGTTCTCGAACAGTTCAGTGTGTGTTTGCAATCCCATTAACTGGTAGTGGTAGGAGATTTATTTCCCAGTTTACTAGATGTGTTTTAGTGACTTTATTGAAAGTTGGCTGTAAACTATACATGAAGCAAAGTTGTCATTTATATGGTAAGGCATCTATGGCAAAAGTATATGTCACTTGGGTCTAGGTAAGGTCTCTTCAAACACAATCCGAAAATGACATAGATCCTTAGACTGTGAGATTATAATTTATTGCCCGGATCATAGAGAATGTAGAAACATGTATCTTTTATTTAAAAGGATATCATTTGGGAGGGTCAATGTTTTTATTTCAAATATGGGACAATAAAATTTTCCTTAGATTTTTGTTATGACTCAGATGGATTATTTCCCAAGTCGATCAAGATAGCATCTTATTCTCAGTTTCATTGTAAACTCTGCCTGTTCTGATCTTAAAATATGAACACAAAATAGCTGGTCAGAAGTCAAACTCAGTGTGTAGACCTCACACTTCATTTAGAAATCAGGTATGCCACCAATGCTTCCCAGCCTGGGCATGGCTCCATACCAGCTGGCTTTCTCTTTTGTCACAAAGGGGGGAAATCTAGGATAGCTTCCCACAGCCTTTTATTCTTATTATAGATATGTGAAAATACATAGATGCATTAGAATGCATATTTGATTTGAAGATTCTCAGCACTGTATTCAGTTCATCTAGAACTAGGCCGTTGTCATAGGTCTATATCTTATGAAATAGCAAGCTTCCTCATGTTTCCCACCCATTGACCACAGCTAGAGTATAGCCAAACATACCAGTAAGACATTCCTTTGTCTTCAGGGGAGTGTGTTTAAGGGTACTTCAATTCTAGCAGTGCATATTCTGGTTTAAAAAAAGTCAGAAAAAGCTTCCCCCACTGTGATGCCTTTGATGTGATACTGTGATGGAGAACCTTTGAAAACAAACTTGGCCTTGAACACTGACACCCATCAGTTTCATGGTCTCGGGCAATACATTGAGTCTACCTGAGCCACAGAGTCCACCAGCTGCTATGGGGGTACAGAGAATTTATAACACTATTGGTACCAGGATTATAGTAAGAGCACCAGCTATAATGGACTTCATATTTAATTTAATTAAATATGGGCTCTGTTCGATTAAATTCCAAAGGCATCTATTTTGTTTGGACTGTGGAATATGCTCAAACACATGATGCATTGCATGAGGCAGACAGCAACTGAAAACATTGTGAAGAAAGATATAAGCTGTTGGTTACCCTGAGGTCACCATACCCTCTGAGGATTTTCCTTTCCATACCTGTGCCGACGTCCATGAGCCTGACTATTCCTTAAAACAGAGTTCACTTGGAATTTTATCAGTTACATACTCACCAGTAACTGTCATGTCTTCCTAACACAATAACCCTTTTGTAAAATAATTTCTTTCTGGTAACATATTTTGTCTTAAAGTGTCATTTGTCTGATATTTAAGAAGGCACTCTGCATGCTTTATACTGTTTCTACAGTACATCTTCCCCACCAGTTCCCTTTAAGCCTCTGAGGACCTTTATATGTACAGCTATCTCTCAACAGAGTATTGTATTGCATCATTTTACCATATATTCTGGTACCCCTACCTTTTAACTAGAATGCACAAGGCCAGTTCAAAATATGATGGCAATGTTTGCATTTAGTGGTTCGGTTTTGTTTGTTTGTTTGATTTGTGTCTCTGATTCTTTTTCCTCTCTTTCCATTTTTCAATATTTTTGAATTGTTTTTATAAAGCAAGTCAAGAGGTCGTCTGTAAGTTTAAGGCCAGCCTGGTCTACATATCAAGTTTTAGTTCAGCTAGAACTACATAGTGAGACACCCCCCACCCCATCCCCACCCCGTTCAAATAACAACAACAACAACAACATCAACATCAACAACAACATGAGTTTCTATTTTCTCAATTGACTGACTTTCTTTCTTACTGGTTGTCCTAGGAAGTAAAATTTATATTCTTGATCTTTCGACAACATTACTTGGTTTACTTTTACACTACCTCACATCAAAGTTGAAAGCCTTACATCTACGGGTTCCTTTTCTCACCCCACAATCTTTATGCTGTACTTGTCACATGTACTGCAGAGACACACATTATATCACAAACCCCATGGGACAATCTTGTTGTTCTTGTTCTACATATTTTTTTAAGATTTTAAGATAGAAAAAGTCTTTTATATTTGCAATTCTAATGTATTTATCCCTTTGTGAGCATTTAAGATTCTCTCTGATGTGTCTTACTTCAGTCTCAGTGGCTTCCTTTGGCATCTCTTGTGCTGCAGGCCTTTCAGCAATGAATCCCCTACACTTTGTCCTATCTGAAAATTTCCTTGTCTTCATTCTTCAAGTATATTTTAACTAAGCAAATAACAAAGTTCTTTAGTTTGCATTATTACTGTTTTCCTATCCCCCTATACTTTAAAAACATCATTTTTTCTTTTAAGCTTATGAAAAGAAAAAGGCTTTTGCACTAAGCCTAACTGAGTTTGGTCCCCAGGACCTACAACATGGTGGAAAAAAGAACAAACTCCTATAAGTTATCATCTGGCCTCCATGTGTATACCATATACACACATTGTCACTACCCATCCCTTACCACAGATTCATAAATGCTATTGAAAATAATAAGCTATTAGGGTTTTTTAGACTTTGTCACTTTTGAAAAGACATTTCCCAAAAAGTATTATGGTTCCTGTTAAGACTCTCTTTTCACCATATTTAAAAGTGTGTCATACTTTTGCAAACATACTTGCTACACAACTCTACCTCTCTTCTTATTCTGTGATTCCAATTGCATGTGTTCTAGCCATGTTCCATCTTGTCACACAGTTGCCAGATCCTTGACCCTTTTTTTTATTCAGACATTTGAATACTGTTTTTCTTTTTAGGACTAAGATATACAACTGTCACAGCTTTATCACAAGGATTACTGGTGGTTTTCCTGGTTACCTCCAAATGCTTGAAGGCCACACAGGAAATTTCTATTTCAGTAGTGACACCTTCATCAATGACTTCCAAAATCTGGCTCATCCTGGAATAAATCTCAGATAATTGCCTTTTCTTTTCTTAATTGCCCCCATTTTCTTAGTTCGATATGTGTCATGCATTTTGGGCATGGTGGGTCTTTGGAGGCTATTTAAAGCTCAGGTTAGTTTTTTGTTTGCTTGTTTGTTTTATTTTGTTTTTCAGACATGGTCTTATTATCTATCCCTGGCTAGTCCCAAATTCACTATGGAGACCAGGTTTGCCTCAAACTCATAGCAGTCGATGTACCCTTGAATGCTGAGATAAAAATGCATAAGCCACCACTTTTAAAATGTGAGCCTGTGTTTGCTCTTTATAAGTCTGGCCCATGAACTGCCCCCAAATATGCCAACTGTTTACACCCAAAACTAGGAGCTTCTCTCTACCTCTTGCCTTCTCAGGAATTTAAGCTCACTTTCCAGTGCCCACTACTGCCTCTAAGTCTGTAGACTGGGTCATCAAGCCTAACAGGCAGTTTCTAATAGGAGGTCAGTCAGCTCAATAACTTTAGCCTGCCTTCAGACTAAACATTGTCAAATAGGAATTCAGCTTTCAAGTTCTGAATTGCAGCTCTGCAAAGCGCCTACCTGTGTACCTATGTTCTTCCTGCCTTCAGGTAACAGGGTGAGGGTGGATCTAATTATCACTGACATCCCTGGTCATGTCTGACCTAGTAGAGCATAACTGGCCATACCAGAAGTAGAGATAGAGAAAACACCAAGGGAATAGGCTCTTGTATTTCATGACTCCTTAACCTTCACCAAGAATCTTACCTAGAAGCACCTGGTTTTATTCCTAAGAAAAAACAGATGTCAGGCCTGATGCTCCCTTAACCGTCTTGTCAAGGATACATGGAGATTGGACTAAAATCACAGCTTACCATTAAATGACAAAATATCACACAGACATAGCAGCATTTAATCTCAAAGCAATGAGGTTTGTACCAACCATTCCTCCAAAGAGTATCCACGAAGTACTTTGTTATGTTCTTGTATGGCCTTAGATATCTCTACATCTGCCTCATTTGCATGGTCACAGGTAATATTCTAAGAAAAAATATTGAAAATTCTTCAATATTAAAACACAGAAAGTGGATATTTATTTCCAAGGATAAATGTGACATCTATGTCTTGACCAGTAATTATAAGTTCCATGTCTTGCAAGCTTGTACTTGCAAGGCAGCATTCTAACGACTCCACATCAGTTATCCTTTAATCCTTCATAACCATTCCTAAGACTAGTCTTATTTCATGGAGGAAGAAACCAGAGTTCAGAGATGTTAAGTAGGCTGACTAAGGTCAAACAGCAAACACCAAAAATCACACAGAAACAGCAAAAAAATTGGAGCACTTGAAATGATTAGGCATTGTCCTTTATTGTTAGGAGAAAAAGAGAAGGCTTTCTAAGCACAGAGGAATAAGTGAGCTTTCTAAGCCTTGGAAATCACTCGTTTTTAATTACTCTCCCCAATAATTGCCACCTTTCATTTTTAAGAGCTTTACTTGCAGTGTTAAAATGCCAAGCAGAACAAGAATACTGAAGGCTACACTCAAAGATTCATGGGAAAGGAGCATGCGGTGCCAGTTCTCTATGTCAAGTTGTTGCAGTTCTTGTCTGTTTTATAGGTAAGTGTTCTGGATAGGCAAGGCACCTACTAGAGAGAAGTCAGATGCATTAGGCAGTGAAAAGGGGAGGCCCAGCCCACCCTACCATGGATTCAGTAAAGACTTTTAGATGACAAAACAATGTCTAGCAGTAATACACACTCTGGAGGCAGTTCTGCCCAATTTCATAAACTGCATAAACCCACGGGTTACAGAGGATTATAGAATGATAGGAAAGCAGGCAGAGAGAGTCAAAGCCAAAGAGGTGTACAAGATGAAGTGGATACAGCAGTCAGTGTCTTAACTGGAAGCAAGACAAGGTGTGGGTTTCTCTGTCTTTTGGTTCAAGCAGCTGTTTAATTTATACACACACACAGCCAAGACCTAGACAATGAGACATTATTAAAGGAGGAAACATAAAAAGGAATGACAGGAATCCCCTTCCCTTTATGACTGAATGTTTTCTCTGGGTGAGTTCTATACKCAACTTAAAACAAACAAACAAAAAACAGCTGAAGAAGAAATAAATTGACAAAGCTCAGAAGACAGTCTCCCAAGTCATAGCAGTTAGGCATGCTGGGGGAGTTGGCAATGCCTTCTCTCCCATTTTCTCTTGTGTGCCCTCCGTCCCCATGGCAGGGGTGTTTATAAAGAGTGGTTCACTGAGCACAGCCTGTCATGAGACTTGCATATGTCTGAGATATTAGAATTCAGGCTAATGGTGAGCTCAAGGCCATGCATGGCTCAGCATATATGAGGCCAATTATATATATCTTGTCTATAAATAAGCAAGTAAATAAATAAATATTTTTAAAACGCAAATAAAATAGTATAACTCATTGACCACATGTCAGGGGAAAGGACCAGATTGGAATTGTGGAATCAAGGGACACGCTTTTGTGTGTGTGTGTGTGTGTGTGTGTGTGCATGTATGTGTGCACACGCATGTGCGCACATGCATGTGTATGTGTGTGTGTGTGTGTGTGTGTGTGAGAGAGAGAGAGAGAGAGAGAGAGAGAGAGAGAGAGAGAGATCTTTCCTCTCCATCAAAGTATCACAGACAATGTCCATAAAACAAAAGTCTGACATGCAAAGTTTTATGTGATATGAAAAACTTTGGAGATGGAAACTAAAGACTGAGGAGAAAACCAATTTCTTATGCTTAGATCCAAAAAATGCACATTGTATAGGAATGTGATTGGGCCAAATGACTGTGACCTAGTGGTGTGAGACCGACTGAACTGAGAAGGGGAACTGAGCAAGGCCTAGGAATACAATAACTTCTTGGCTCTCCTGTGTGCCTTTCCACTTACTAGGTTTGGAACACACTCTTTCTAGAATGAGTTTTATGACTGACCACTGTTAGACATGGTGGGTCAGAAAAAAATGAAAGACCAGTCTTACACACAGCATAGGGCAAGGTGGGGGGATAGGTATACTGCAGCTTTTCTCAGGTTTTATGGCTGGTTTTAAATGAAAGAGCTTCAGATTCCTACAGCCTGCTATGGGGACAGAGGGCATGCAAGAGAAAATTGGAGAGAAGGCATTGCCAACTCCCCCAGCATGCTTAACTGCTATGACTTGGGAGACTGTCTTCTGAGCTTTGTCAATTCATTTCTTCTTCAGCTGTTTTTTGTTTGTTTGTTTGTTTTAAGTTACATATAGAACTCACCCAGAGAAAACACTCAGTCATAAAGGGAAGGGATTTATCTACTTGGTCTTTGAGTCTCTTGATAAAATTCGTGATTCACAATCTTCTTCTGTACCAGTAGAGCCATCTCTGAGCAAGACCAATTGTGGGAACAGGGGCCAGGAGATGTGGGCAAAGGTGAGATGGAGCCCACAAAGATTCCTGGGATTCAGACTCCAGAGACTGACATCAGGATGCAGCTCGAATATTATTGTTTAATACATAAGCTTATATATAGTTTTTTCAGCTAATTAGGGCATGGTTATGTTTTCAAGGGAAAATGAAGGGCATGTGTTATCTGACTCATGTACCCACAAGCCTGTTTGGAAGGAGCCAGATCACCTAGGGAGATTTCTGTGAAGACAGGGGAAACAGCCACTGCCCTGGCCTCAGGTCCTTTGTGTAGTCTCACCAGAGTGCAGGGAGCCATGTCTGATGATATACTGTGTAAGTTGAATCAGAAGAGCCACAGAAGCCCATGGAGCCTCCTACTCCATCCCACTTCCTCCTCCGCCGGGTTTACTTCCATATCCCCGACACCAACCTCCACTCTTTTAGAATGCATCCCTTGACAGATGCTTCCTCTTGCTGTTACTAATTTCACCTTGATCCTGCTGTCATCCTCAAAGTCACACATGGCATTACAACTTGACTCTGTGACTACCTAACGTTTCTTTTCATAATAAAGACTATTGAATCTATGCCTATCTAGTGGGGGGCGGGGGAGAGGACAATCTAATGGCACTTCTAGTACAAGTGCAGAGGCACTTCACAGGAAGTGAGGGCAGTGCTGTCCTTCAGAAAGTGAAGCCATCATTCTTTTATTTAGCTGACATAATATTTATATTCCAACTGTAAAGTGGCAGCTACAAATAGGAGTAAAGAAAAGGTAAATTCTCTGAGGGAATCTAGCTGGAAACCCTTACCATTATAAAAGTTCTATTTATATGACAAAGAATGTAACTAATACTATACAGGCATCCCCATAGTAGGTCAGTTCTATGCAGTCTTTGCAAAGAAATGAAATTAGGCAAACACTACCGTGTAGATCGGTACTACCTCGTTGGGGTCCTCAGTGCAAGATGGAGAGTTTTTCAAAGAAGTGAGCAAACAGGTTGTCCCAGGGCACCTAAGGAGAAAAAGAAGTTCAGATGGCCACTTCGGTGGCAGTTGGACAGCTTCTAGACACAATGCTATGCAATGCAACTGTGAAGAACACAAAGCTGGAGTGCATGCCTTAGGAATTGTTCAAAGGGCTCTGGTGCAGCTTCTGTAACCATTGTCATTACTCTGCAGGAGGAGGATGTGGCTCAGAGGAGTGATTGTGATTCATATAGTACCACACAAAGGCAGGGTCAGAGTAGTGCTTTACCTGTCCGCATTCTGATTCCTACCCCCAGACATTCCTGGTTGCAGCTTCTGGCCTCTTCAAGAACTAGGCAGTCTTAATACTGAATTTTCAACGAGGTTGACCCAGGTAATAGTCACAAGAACATAAACCCACTAAAGAGTCACTAGTGGATCACCTAACTTCCTCTCCTTTGAAACACTAGAGATGACTATAATTGATTACTAGTAAGATATCTTAGTTATCTGTGAATTATATCTTAGGTTGAAAAATAAATGTCTTAGTTAGGGTTTCTATTGCTGGGATAAGGTACCATGGTCAAAACAACTTGGAGACAAAAGGGTTTGTTTCTTCATATACTTCCAGGTACCAGTCCATCATTCAGGGAAGTCAGGGCAGGAACTCAATCAAGTAGGGCAGGAGCCATTAGACAGTATCTGATGTAGACAACAGGAGTGTTGCTTACTGGCTTGTCCCTCTGACTTGCTGGCCTGCTACCAGTCCTGGGATTGCACTACCCACCACAGGCTGGGACCTTGTACATCAGTCACTAATCAGGAAACTGCCTTACAGGCTTGCCTACAGCCAGATCTTACGGGTTTTATGGAGGCATTTCTCTTCCCTGAGATGATTTTGGCTTGTGTTAAGTTAAGAGAACATAGGCTTTTGTTTATATAGGTTTATATCCTACACAGCTGCTAATCTAATTGATCTTTTTACTCTACCTCTATCAAATGGGCATCATAATATGTGAAGGATGCAATTTAGAGGATAATTTTCTTTCCTTATGTGAAAGTGGCTAAGAGACCAACAGACACTAATGCTCACCAATGACTCAATGACATACCCACTAGACAGCTTCTCTCTGCTGTAATCTCTCCCTCTTCTTTGCCTTCATAGGTCTGGTTTTGAAATTTAAAAAAAAATTCCAAAGTCACAGACACTAGTTTATTCTCTGGGATTTTTGGAAGGGTCATTATTTCCTTTTTAAAATCTAATTATGTTGCTCCATATCATGATAGTTGCTCTGCTCATAATGAGTCTGAAATCATGCATCCATTATCCAGCAAATATTTACTGAGACTACAGAGCTACAATGCAGTATTTTCTATATCTCTGAACATAAAAGCCTCACATTCTACTTATATAGGGGGAAAAGAGATAAATAAAATAAATATGTCATGTGCCTGAGTAATTAAATGGTGCTAAGTGCTCTGGGAAATGTTGTTCTCCCCCTGTCCCCTACCTCCCCACCAACACACACACACACACACACACACACACACACACACACACACCACACACACACACACACACACACACACACACAGAGAGAGAGAGAGAGAGAGAGAGAGAGAGAGAGAGAGAGAGAGAGAGAGAAACTGAGTTCTAATTTCCAGGTCCTAAGAATGGAATAGGATTGTTGAAGACAAAAGCTAAGAGGGCATCATACTGGAATAGGATGGATCACATTCTGCAGGAGTGCCTTACAAGAGGAAGACCAAGTGAAGACAGTGACACAGTCGGAGACTGACCATGATGACAGTGCTAATGTGAGGCTACTACAAGGCAAGTTTTGTTAGCAAGCCACCAGAAGCCAGCCAGAGGTGGAATCCCATCCCCACCACCCCAACCTATCCATTCCCAGGGAGCTTATTCTTTGGAATATGGTCCTAATGGCATTCTGATTTCAGAAAGTCTCAAGAGCTGCCAGACAAAAACACATCTCCAGCTTCTATGTTTTGAGTGCTGCCCTATGAAATGAGCACAGCGAATCTGGGGAGATGTTTACATTTTTAAACAAGGAGATTAAGAAAGATCTCACTAGAAATAAACATCTCAGGCAAAACCCAAATGGGATGCAGAAAACAGACAAAAAGGCAGCTTTGAATAAAGACATTTTCCAAGCAGAGGGTGCAGAATGTGCCTGACAATGTTGATACACTGGAAGGGAAACTGGTCTGTCTGCTAAAGAGAGGCCAGAGTCAGGGTTGGGAGAGCAGGATCCAGCAGCTCAGAACAATGGACCACTGCAATCCCTCTGGCTTTTATTTGTTGTAAGGTATGAAGCCACAGCAAGGTTCTGAGTTGAGTTGGACCAAGAACTGGCTTGCATTGTAGTAAGGTTTCTCTGGCTCTTCAGTGAGAATAAACTAAAGATTAGACAACTAAGAAATCTCTTGAAAAACCTGAAGAGGAAAGCTGAAGCCAGTCTGTGTGGACTGAGTGGAGACTGGACAGTTCTGGGCCGTATATTCAGAAGGCAAGATGCAAATGACTGGCAACACCATGCTGGAGGCAGAGGTACACTCCTCACTTCTTAATGACACAGTGGATTAAAGTAGATAGCAAGACAATCCAACAGTACTAACCATCTGAAGAAGTGATCTCCCTAAACATCAGTCATGACAAAGGCACAGGGGACATATTTGGAAGACGTGGACTTAGAAACCAGAATCTATAAGAAACCTCCTAGAGTCAAGAAAAAGACAGAGAGAAGCATACAGAGAAATGAGAGTTGTTCAAAGAAGAAACTACAATGGATTGTGAACTTAAGAAGCTCAGTCAGCAGTCAGTAAGAAAATGGAAATTAAAATAATAAGATTTCATTTTCTTTCCATCCCAAGTAGTTAACATGAAAAGGCCTGGCAAAATTCAATGTTGTCCAAGATGTGAGGAAAATAATGTAATATTCCAATTACTCCTGGCAGAATCATGAATTGGAACATTATTCTAGTGAGAGCCTTTATTGTATTTATCAAAGGCAGTATTGCATATTCCATGCATAGTGATTGGACCTGGAGGATGTGCAGAGCTTGATAAACATACATACAAGGAGGTACATGCTAAGAAGGGTATCATAACATGTTTTAGTATAACAAAACTTTGCAATGATCTAAAACTTCACCCCAAAAGGAAATGAGTAAGTAAAATTTGCTTCACATGTAATATGCAACAGTCTTTAAAGGGAATTGGCTGGTTGTATATACACATATCACATCATAAATAATTATTAAACAACAAAAAGAACTTGAAGCACACAAACACGATCACATATATTCTTGTGGATACAAACATACATATGAGAAAATACAAAGAATGAATTTGGACACATCCAGATTCACAGGATTTGGGGAAGGAAGTGAATACCTCAGAGAGATTAGAGCGTGAAAGAAAAGACAGGAAATTATAGGGAATCTAGGTCCATCAATAAGGCTTTTGAAAAGAAAAGGAAAAGAAAAGAAAAAGCAGGCCTCTGAAAGCAAATCCCCCCAGTGAGAAGGCGCTCGCCATGGATACTGGGAATATGAATGTTTATGGTTTCATTGTTGTACCTGCTTGTGCCTTACAGGTTTTTCAAATAAAAGACAGGAAGAAAGATGAGTGGAGGTGCAAGGGAAAAAAGAAGAGAGGAGAGAAGTGGGGTCAAGGAGGAAGAGACAGTAAAGGTGAGGGAAGGAGGCAAGTTTGGGTGGGTGGGTGGGTGGCAGGGAGGAGCAGACAGGATGAGGAAGGGTCAGAGATAGTCAGGGAAGACCAAGGATGGTCAGAGAGGGTTGGGGGGGGTAGGAGGGTCAGAGAGGACCATGGAGGGTGAGGGAGAGGGAGGGAGGGAGAGAGAGGGGGGCAGAAACGGGGTGGAGGCAGGATCCAGGACAGTCTGGGAAGGCCAGGGAGGGTCAGAGAGGGTCAGGGACAGAATTGTCTGCATGTCTTGGAGTGCATTTAAATTAGTCATGAGTTGCTCTCTAAACGATAGATGGGGTATTTTTCCATTGCAGCTTTACTTTCCTCATTGCTTATTTTGTTTGTGGTGCTGGGGATCAAAGCCAGGACCTCAGACACTCTAGATGAGTGTTCTACCACTGCCTTATACCCCCCAGCCCACAGTCCTGCTTCGGTTATCAGTAGAGACCAACACTGACTCATCCTAGGCTGCCTCAGCCTGCAGGATAGCAGGGAAGTTCATCGAGGACAAGGAAGCAAATGCCATCTGTAGGGACAAGGAGCCCTGTGCCAGTGGATCCCAGAACGCCAGCAGTAGCACTTGTACCCTCCCCCATCCCAATTCTTGGAGCCACTAACAGCAATGGGAAGAGAGGAACACAGGTTTGCTGACAGAGTAAACCAAAAAAGTATTCCACGGACATCTTTTCAACCTTTCGGAAATGCATGTTGCAATTTTCTAGAATCAAGGGAACAATATGCTTGATTAGTCCTCCGCCGACTTAGTCATTTTGCTTTTTTCAAATTTCTTTCCCTGCAGCATGCTCATTATTAACCTTATATGTTCTAGGGCTAGAGACAAGGGTTTTCCTCCTATAAAGTAGAATCTTCACTCTCAAAAATGACAATGCTTTAAGGATAACTCATTTTGGTCACTCATAATCAAAAGATCCTCTCTGAAATTTGGGGGTCACCTGTCAAAGGGCCGGCATTTGTGAAGAAGGGTCCTTGTCTTCCTGGAGGGAGACTCTACAGAGGAGAAAAACCTTACCTGAAATTTCACCATCATGAAATGCAACCCTGACCTGAGCCTCCAATTTTGAACCAATAGATACCATTTATTTGAAAGTGTATTACATACAAGCTTACTTCAGAGGCCTTAGCTTGTAACTTTAAAAGGCACCACACCCTTGAGTTCCTGACCATACCAAGTCTTTCCACACAGGAAGCTACAAAGTAGAAAACATCAATAAAAGGTTGGATTTGCCTCAACTACTTGGCTCATGTCATACTCTCAATATTAAGATACTATCATTTTGTGTATCATTATACAGATCAGTTTGTAAAAATCGTTTGGACTGATTTCTAACAGGAAAACAAACAAGGCAGAGAGATGTGAGTATGTTACAGATGTGTGTAACTTTGTGCCTTACACTTGGACAATGCTAAACATGCTTCCACATTTAGAATACACTTTTTCAGAGCCTCTTCTACACAGAATAGTTTAATTTGTCTGCCTAAGTGTTCATAATCATGTTGTGAGCTGTGACAAACACTGAGAAGTACTTGCTGCATCTCTACAGACAAGGACACAGCAGAGAGCACTCAGCAGGGGGCCATTCCTACTAACAGGATGGGTTTTCAATCCCATGAAAATGAAGAGTCCTCGAGCCTTTGATTCCATTTCTAGATAAAAACATAGCCAAGATTATAGGCCTGAGGATGCTTTTTAGCAAAATAGGATCCAATCTTGTTAAGGATGTGGGTTTGGACCCTGAGACTTATAAGTCAAACAGGCACAGGCTTCTACCCAAGCCATTAGTCTTCACACTCATGTTCCCATTGGTAAGCAGGGTTTATAACTCTGCCTTCTCAAAGGAGTTATCAGGGGATCTCAAGCATGATTCATGTAAAGGGCATGCTACATGGTTAAAACCAAGACAGGCCTCATCATCATCACTATGTTAACGACAGCTTCATTTTCACCCACCATCCTCACTGCCATCCAAGGTTCATTGGTAATTGGTTGCTTTTGTTCATTTAATGAAGTATTTGTGGAGTATATAAGTTTCAGGCTCAATGCTGGGGTCTGGGGTTCTAAAACAATAATACAGTAATAAATCTCCAGAGAACTATTCAAGCAGACACTGGTCAAATAGGATGACTCTGTTTCTTTCAAGCTGAAAGTAGAATGATGGAAGAAAAGAGTGTGCTGGTCCTAGACACACAAACAAAGAACTGTGTTAGATCTGGGACCAGCCACACAAGGAAGACACAAGCAAGCAGCAGGAGGATGTTTTCCTAAGAACGCAAACACAGCCCCTCCTCACTGTTATTCAAAGTCAGCAGAAATAACATACAATGAGTCATCAGATTTAATAGAACTTTATGTGAATCACCAGATACTGCTGAATTTCAGAGGAACACCACTCAAGACAGAGATGAACCTGGTCTCACACTTACTTCTCAATACCTGTTCCTGGGTTTGAGAAGCATGCTACAGTTAGCATTCATCTTGGAGTGAACACACCCCACATATTATTTATTTTACAATCTTTTTTGGAGACAAAGTTTTGACTTTGTAGTCTAGGATAGCTTGGAACTTGCTACCTAGCTCGGGTTTTCCTAGAATGTGCAGTAATAGCACTAGCAAAAAAAAAAAAAAAAAAAAAAAAAAAAAAAAAAAGCTTTGATTTTTCTTTTTCCCATTAGGATACCAATACTTCACAGGACAAATAATGCCTTCCTAACCAAGATACTTGCATCAAATTTAGTTCATTTCATAGCCCTAGCAACTCACACTGCTAGACAAACACATTTCCTAGTTAATTATTATGTTACATACAACACATGCATATAATAGCTACAGATTCTTTGCAAATCGATAGAAGGGAAAGAAAGGGAAAGGGAAGGGGAGGGGAGGGAAGGGGAAGGAGGGGAGGGGAGGGAAGGGGAGAGAAGGGAAGAGAAGAGAANAGAGAAGGGAAGAGAAGAGAAGAGAAGAGAAGAGAAGAGAAGAGAAGAGAAGAGAAGAGAAGAGAAGAGAAGAGAAGAGAAGAGAAGAGAAGAGGTGGAGGGGAGGGGTTGCGAGAAGGGAGGGAGAGGCACAGAAGCACATGTGTCACTGTACCCTAGTCCTAGCATACAGTAACATGCTCCAATGTGCCTTTTGTAGTTTTCACAGCAGTTACTCATTGAAGTCTAAAAAACAAAAGCTTCCTGGCTTAACTCGGGTACACTAGGAATGGGGAAATCCAATCAGACCAAAATCCCACCACAAAACGTAACTATGGGAGACCAGGGTGCACAACTCAAATAGTGACGTTTCTTTGGCATAAAGATTTATCTACAGTGAGAGATTAGTTACTGTGGAGATTACGAGTAAACAGAAACACTTTACGAGAAGTTCATGTTGATAGAGTAACTCAATGATCAAGTCCCTGCAGATGTGTGCCCCCTAAATCACAGAAAGAAATCTGCCAGGGAGATCTCACTCCACTTCCCATGGTCTTCCTGGGCATCTTGCCATAATCAGGCTTCATTCGTTAGGTTTGTGGTGTGTTTGAACCTGAACTCAAAGTATCCCTGAGTATCTCAGGAGTATCTTTCATGAGAAACATGTATTATTAAGCTTCTTTTATTTTCCCCCATTAAGTGATCCTTTGTTATAGGGCTCTGTCCCTGCCAAACACCAAAGTAATAAAGAAAAATCTTCTTTTTCTTTACATATATTTATCAACATTCCCAATAATGAGGGAGAATATAAGGCAGGGAAAGAGTTTAGCATGATTTCTATTTAATACCCCAAATGTCCCTGGAGAGCCAGAGATAACCACATGATAAAACAGGATTTGTTATTTCTGGAAATGTGTCTTAATATCAGAATATTTCTCTTTGTTACTCTAGTGTTAGAAAAAACAAAAGAAATGTCAGAGTTTGAACTTGTGCCTGATTCAATGACAGAATGAGAATATATTTGCAATCTCCTAATGTTTTCTTGATTTTGGGGAAGACATAAGAGACAAATGAAAACCCTGCCTGTCCTTTTGTTTTCCTTGCACAGGGAAAACAAAATTATAAAATGATCTGTCCAGTTAACCATTGGGAAGACGAAAGTGAATTTCAAATACAGTTCTTCAATACCGGAGTGCTGTAAAGTTCTGATTTCATGACTAATTAAATTCAATTCACACGCACAAACACACATGTCCTGTATATGCACGCGCGTGTGCACACACACACACACACACACACACACATTGCAGCTGGAGAAATATTAAATATCTCATTCTAGAACCAACATGTTAATGGGACCCTTTAAATGAATCTCTGGTTACTGTAGTGTGGCCAATCTACTGTAGGCTAAAGTAATTTAACAGCCAGAAGCAGTGGACAGCGTGCTTCAAGCAGCTTCCATCGTGCCTTGATTCTCTGGCAAATACAAAATCTTGCTGGTTAAATCATTTCTGCATTGTCCTAAGTAACTCCCCAGTGCTAATGTGTGCACACCAGTCCCCCCAATGAACTGCTCAAACTGCACAGAGAACGTTAAGCAGTGGTACTTGAGGCAACTGTTACTAGTTAAAGAGGAAACTCAGAGGTGGGGGGCAGGATAGCTGATGGGATTCTCAAAAGGCACAGGAAGGAAGGAGCAGCAGCTGAATACCATGTATTTTTTTAAAGGTAAGTTATCCCTTAGAGCAATTACCAGAATGTGAGAGTTGCCCTCATACTTCTCAACCTTACACTCTGAAAAAGAATCTCTTCTAATGCAAGAGTAAGAGAACCAATTACTTCAGCACCAAGCCACATCCTAAATCCCTTGGACTTGGCAGTTAAAGGTTTTTTTTTCCCCTCCTTAGAAAATGTTCTTCTCGAAATCTTCACTAACAACTCTGACTTTCTACATTTAGACTCTGAAAAGATGAATGAGAACTAAGCAATTATGTACCAAAGTAGAGAGGGTACTGAGAAGGGTCTACAGTCTTAGCTCAACCACCACAGAGCTCTGAGGTCTAGTTCATAAGTAGAACAAAAAGCAGCAAGCATAACAATGAACAAATACAAGGCATTTGGTATGCAGAGGGCTTTCCAGCAGCTGGTTCATTCCTGCACAATAACCTTTAAGAGAGGAACCTCCACCACACCATGCGGCAGACAGCAGGTAAGGAGCATGCTAATCAGCCTTGCCAGGCTGGAGCTGAATATCTGAGTCCCTGCAAAGGAGGGCCACAGGGCCTTAGCAGCTTCAACCCAGCTCACTTGGCTTTGTTCCTCTGGGCCAGTGGCAGTGCAGTGCACCACAGTGGGAGTGCATGGTGAGGAGGACCGAGCCGAGGAGCAAAAGGACAGGTCGGAGGAGCTTGTGTGCCCATATCCATGGCAAAGACATTCTCGTAATGCTGTAACTTCTCCCAGTTAGACCTCATATCCTGAAGACTCCAGTAGAGTCAAACAGAACCATGGGCTGCAGACCAAACCTAAATACATGAGTCTTGGGAAGACAGTCTCAACCACAGTTGTAGAGAATAGCTTACCTACATCCACCAACTGAAGTGGTGAGATCAGGATTCCAGCATAAAAACTCCCACCCAGAACCCAGCCCTTAGCAACACACTGTGTATACAAGTGTGATGAACCCCTAAGGTGCACTAGAAAGCTGCTCCCAGAAACCAGGGGCTATGATTTATGAGGCATTATAGCAAAATAGAAACCTTTCAACATTGGAGCTTTTCCAGGCCCAGGCGGTAGTTTCCTCTCTAAACCTAAGATGATATACTGCAGGTGCACCTTGGCTTATGGTGCATGTAGATTCTAGAAAAGCCATCACAAGTCGAAGATACCCTAAGTAGAAAGTGCATTGACTATTCACCCTAGCTTAGTGACGCAATCCTCTCATGGTCTCATGGCTGATTGGAATCATGCTCACTTCTGTGGCTTAGCATAAGAAAGAGAATCATGTCTACCTATCACTATCCCAAAGGAGATCTCCATGGAGAATTTGAAGTCTGGTTTCCATTGAATACATACTGGTTTCATACCTTCATCAAATTAAAAATCATTAAGCCACATCATCTCAAGTCAGATACCACCTGTTCTTACCTTACGGGATGGCCTGGTGGTTATAGGGACAGTGGTCACTCGCCCACTGTAGAAGGCTTGCTCTAGGCCTGGCACTATCTAAGCATTTTCTCTAATTGACTCATGAGATAGTCACATGTAGCTTTCCAATAGTGATCTTTTGATTCCTGTTTTAAAGACAAGGAAACATGGACAGATTCAATTAATTATTTGAAGTAAATCAAAATCTGTCTCCGCCTGTCTTGTCTCTCTGTGTCTCTTTCCCGGTATGTGTAAGTGTGTATAGTGCATGTCTGTGAAATATATGTGTATTTGTGTTATGCACATGGAGAGGCCCAGGGTATCCTGTTCTTCAGTCTCTACTTTATTCCCTTGAGACAGGTTCTCACAACAGACCTGAAGCCCCTCCCCTGGCCGGCAGCTAGCAAGCCCTAGTGATGCTCCCGTCTCCACCCCGTCCCCACCAGGTCCATGAGCAGTGCTGGCATTAGAGGGGCATGTGGCCTTGGCCGGATTTTTATGTAATTCCTGGGATCCAAACTCAGGTCCTCGTGCTGTACCTGAGGCTGTTAGCCTTTGAGCCACTTTCCAGCTCCCTAAATCACAGTTACTAAACTTTGAATCCTGGATTCTCTTTCTCAAGGAATGACTCAAACACACTGGATGAACTCACTGTGATAATCAAATGACGTCTTTCCTGTGTCCCTATGTCTGGGATAATTAATCCATAGTCCAAGATAAACTGGAAAATGAAAGAATTCATGTGAATATCAGTATGTAAATACTGTCATTCAGCAGTGTGTGTGTGTGTGTGTGTGTGTGTGTGTGTGTGTGTGTGTGTGTGCGCGTGTGTAATTTTAACAAAATCAACCCTCAGTGCTGGGGAGATCACGCAGTGAGTAAAGATATTGTCCCACAGGAGTGAAGGGTCTAAATTCCAGAGCTCACATAAAGGCAGGAGCAGTAATGCTGTCTTTAATGAGCCTAAGGTGAAATGGGAAGCAGAGACAGGAAGATCCCCAGATGCTCACGCTCAATCCAGCCTGGTTGGTGCTTTCAGCAACACACAGGAAACCCTTTCTTAAACAACATGGAAGGCAGAGACTAATACCCAAGGATCCCCCTGATGCCACACATGGATACAAAGGATGGGCACAAAAGCGCACATGAACAGACAGCTTACATGTATCTGCTGTGTGACACAGAATCATTTGGTGATTTGGGGAGCTATTCCCTTTGGGTTGATAGAGTATTGTTCTAAGCTGTACAAACCTGGGTTTCCTGCTCTTGCTAGAGAAGAAATCTGTTCATTTGAGAAATTATTTTTTTAAGATACATTTTACTTACCTGAATAGATGGAAAATATTTCAACATGTAATAAAATTTATAATACATTAACATTTTTATGTTAAGCATTCAAGATTCAGAGTGTTCTTTATGTTTATAGCCAATCTGAGCTGAGAGTGCCTATGAGCGCTGAGGGTCCACATGTCAGTAGCAGCTAGCATTAGTACTACTTCATAAGGCCATTAGGGTTGGACCACCTAATCCTAGTGGGAGGGGCTTAGAAGAGCCATGGTTATTGGTATTTCTAAGTTTCTTTTCTTAGGCTGGACAGATTTCCTAACACAGGATCTGTCTAGACCTGGAATGAACAGGATTGCATAATGGAGTCTTCTACTAAAGCCTCCTGTTGCCTTGCAGGCTGACCTTTGCTGGGCGTTCCTCCAGAGGCTGAAGGGAGCTAGAGAGGGCTATTCCCAGCTCTGCAGGAGGCAAGGACTGAAGGATCTCACTGGTATTTAGAATCTTTTCAAAGTTCACTTACTATTCTTTAACTCTCACTTAACTCACAGTGACAAAAATTCCTGATCCTTTCTGGAACTACACCATCAGCCCCTCCCATCCCTCTTCTCTGTCCGCCTCTGGCTTTTGGAGCCACTCCTGTAATTATAGTCCTTCATTGCCTAACGACAGGGACACATCCTGATAACAGCTCTTAGGCAACTTCACCATCAAACGATATGGAGTCTACTTATGTAAACTAAGATGGCTGGCACATTTCCAGGCAATATAAACTCAAAGAATCCTGTTCAGATAGGCTATCTCCCAACCCAAAAGTCAGACTCCAGTACATGAACATGAATGTTATTAGTCTCCTTTCCTACTATTTTAATTAATTTAACATCTATTTACACATATCAAGTTCCTTGCTCAGTAGTACCCATAGGAGAAACGTATCACTTCTTTAGCTACTAGATTACTGGAGCACAATCTTTTTTCCAGTTGGTGGGCATATTTTGTGGGGACACATTAAGACATTTTATCCATTTTTCAGTTTTTTTTTTTTCAACTTGATATTGGGATTGGTTTATGTCTTCCCAATACAAGTGTCTTGTTCTTTTGTTTATTTTTAGGTACACATTTTGAAAATATTTCTTAATCTGTGGCTTGTCTTCTCTTCTTCTGAGGAGAGCTTCCATTGAGTTCCATATCTCTTTCTTCATGAATTCCCTTGCCCTTGCATCATACTAAGTCTCAAAATGCGGTAAACTGATTCTTTCAACTCCATTGTACTTCTGTAACTGTATTAATTACTCCAATTAATTTGTTGGCAAATAATTTTTAACATAATCTTGCCTTTATATAAACTAAGATTTTAAAAGGAAAGACATGAAACTTACAAGTAATTTTGGACATAAACTCAATCCTTACTCTGGTGAGACCTTAAAAACATGAGCATAACATGTTCCTGCATTTATTTCACTTCCTTTTACATCTTTTATTTGCATTTATTTAAAGTTTGGGGATAGAAGTTCATTAGAATCATCTGAACATTTCAGGTATGGTAGGAATGCAAATTACACTGTTTTTAATTTCAGTGTCCACTGTCATTGCTACCACACAGAATCATAGTGTTGTTGTTGGTTTATTTTCTTTAAAAGATTTATTTTATTTATATGAATACACTGTGGCTATCTTCAGAAACTAAATGATGTCAGATTTTACTGAATGGGAGTTTATTACAATGCTAGTTCCTGGAGGAGAGGAGCCTAAAGTGTGAACGGAAGAGGGCATAGGATCCTATTACAGATGGTTGTGAGCCACCATGTGGTTGCTGGGAATTGGACTCAGGACATCTATAAGAGCAGTCAGTGCTCTTAACCACTGAGCCATCTCTCTGGCCCCCTGTTGTATTATTTTTTAATCTTTTATTCCACATCTCTACTGAGCTTGCTTACTAACTTCAGGAGTTGTGTGGCCCTTTTTCTTTGCAGATCATTCAAGTTTTTTTTTTTTCTGTATAGAAAATCATGTCATTGGCAACTACCAATGTTTTCCCTCTGCCTTTCTATTAGTCTGTCTTTCATCTTCTCTTCCCTCCTAAGTGCTCTGATTTAGAGCTCCCTGTGTGACGGTGAGTAGCAGAGAACACAGATCTCCTGCACTATTTCACTTCACTTATTTTTATCAAAAACAAAAAAAATCTTCATTATTCTTTAGTCTTTAAAAGAATGTTAAATACTTCATTTTCCAAAATACCAGAATTAGAAAAATGGTTTTAACTCTTCAAAGCACTTCCCTTTAACAGAAATTAGCTTTATAAAATATTTAAGATTAAAAATTTTAAAAGAATTAAAATCAATCCAAGAGATCTGTTCACGCTTTAGGCTCCTCTCCTCCAGGAACTAGCATTGTAATAAACTCCCATTCGGTAAAATCTGACATCATTTAGTAATCTGTCTTCCTTCCAGTGTAATTCCAAACTCCATATCTTCTAGCACCATAATGACAAAAGGATCAAATCTCAGAAGTGTTTCAAAAAAATTTTTATCACTCTTCACCCACAATGAGAATTTTTGATCCTATCCAAGTGTCTATTAACTCTAATGGCAGGAGCTGCAACAGTTGTAGTGGCTGTATTACTCACTATGGCCATGTTGGAAGTGCATGTGATCCTTCTTATTATTTTGGCAGAAATATGATGCTTTTTCACTATTAAGTATGATATTAGTTGTGGGCTTTGTTTCTTCTTTCTTTCTTCCTTTCTTTCTTTCTGTGTGTACATTTGCATGTGCACATGAAGCATGATACTGGCATGGTAGTCACGGGATAGCTTGTAGGACTCAGTACCCTCTTACCATGTGGGTAAAACTCAGGTCTTCAGAGTTGGCAGCATATGTCCCACCCAGTCACTCACAGGTAAGTGGTGGGTTTTTATAGATACTGTTTATCAACTTAAGGAAATTTCATGACTTCTAAAAGTTCTTTTCAAAAACCAGAGTTGAATTTTGTTAAATACTTCTTCCTTATTGATTATATTTTTTCTTATTTTGAATCTGTTAATGTGATAAATTTTATTGATTATCTTTTTAATAATTAACCAAAATTATATTGATTCATTTACTAGGGACCCAGGCTTGCATCTTTGAAATACAATCAGCTTTGTCATGATGTATATTTTTTTAATTCAGTTTTACATTTAACTGTACACTCAAATTTGTTAATTTATGTCTTTATTTTTTAATCTTCTATTTTTAAATTTTTTATTGGATATTTTCTTTATTTACATTTCAAATGTTATCCCTTCTCCCAGTTCCCCCCTGAAAACCCCTATGCCATCCCCCTCCCCCTGCTTCTATGAGGGTGTTCTACTACCCACCCACCCACTCCTGCCTCCCCACCCTTAAATTCTCCTATACTAGGACATCCATCAAGCCCTCACAGGACCAAGGGCCTCTCCTCCCATTGATGCCTGACAAGGCCATCCTCTGCTACATATGCAGTTGGGATTATGGGTCCCTTCTTGGTTGGTGGCTTAGTCCCTGGGAGCTCTGGGTGGGGTTCTGGTTGGTTGATATTGTTGTTCTTCCTATGAGGTTGCAATCCCCTTCAGCTCCTTAAGTCCTTTCTCTAACTCCTATATTGGAGACCCCATACTCAGTCCAATGGTTGGCTGTGAACATCCGCCTCAGTATTTGTTAGGCTCTGGGAGAGCCTCTCAGGAGACAGCTATATCAGGTTCCTTTCAGCAAACACTTGTTGGCATTCACAATTGTGTACGGATTTGGTGACTGTATACAGGATGGATCCCCATGTGGGGCAGTCTCTGGATGGCCTTTCCTTCTGTCTCTGCTCTAAACATTGTCTCCATATTTACTCCAATGAATATTTTGTTTCCCTTTCTAAGACAGACTGAAGCACCCACACTTAGGGGAGATCAACACACTACTCTCAACAATGGACAGATCATGGAAACAGAAACTAAACAGAGACACAGGTGAAACTAACGGAAGTTATGAACCAAATGGATTTAACAGATATTTATAGAATATTTCATCTTAAAACAAAAGAATATGTCTGCTTCTTAGCACCTCATGGTATCTTCTCCAAAACAGATCATATAATTGGTCACAAAACAGGCCTCAACAGATACAAGAGGTTTGAAATAATCCCATGCATCCTATCAGATCACCATGGAATAAGGCTGGTCATAAATACCAACAAAAACAATGGAAAACCCACATACACATGGAAGCTGAACAACTTGGTCAGGGAAGAAATAAAGAAATAAATTAAAGACTTTTAGAATTTAAAGAAAATGAAGGCACATCATACCAAAACTTATGGGACACAATGAAAGCAGTGCTAAGAGGAAAATTCATAGCTCTAAGGGCCTCCAAAAAGAAATTGGACAGAGCATACAATAGCAGCTTGACAGCACACCTGAAAGCTCTAGAAGAAAAAGAAGCAAACATACCCAAGAGGAATAGAGGGCAGGAAACAATCAAACTCAGGGATAAAATTAACCAAATATAAACGAAAAGAACTGTATTAATAATTCTTTTTTTTCAAATTTTGTTTGCTATAATTTCATTAAGAATTTTCATTTATATGTTTACCAGAGTTGTGGCAATGTAGCCTTCATTTAGTTTTTGCACTGCTTTTGATTTTGGGGGAATCTTGGTAATATTTTCATAAAATTAACTAGAAAGAATTGAACTAGTGTAAAATTGACTTCCTCAATGAATGCACTTAGGCATAAATATTTGTGTATTGTACATTTTTAAAGATGAATTCAATTTCCTTAGTTGTTATGAGGTATTTATATTATCTATTTCCTATGGATCAACTTTAGGAATTTACTATTTTTTTAATACTGTTGTGTTTCATCTAAATTGTCAAATGCTGGGTAAATACAGTGCTCTGTCATTGTCATCCTGATGTCTGTTGTGCCTGTAGTGATAGCCCTTGCTTCATGCCTCATTTTTATTCTTGTCTGTTTGGAAGTTTGTCAGCTTTACTGATTTTTCAGAGAGAATCAGCTATTCCTACTTTATTTATATTAGTAAAAGTTATGTTTTTTATATCACATACCTTTTATTATGTGCTTTAAGTCTACCTCCAGCTGTTTCAAATGAAGGATTCTTACAGTCTGATAATGGCTCAGCTAAGTTTCATACTTAGCTTATTGGCTTATTTACAAACATCTAGCTATGTATTTGCTATATTTTAAGACTTCTTATGCTTTGCCTTCTTTGCTTTTTGTATTTGCTCTTTATATTTTCCATACCTTTTTGTAAGCTCTTTGAACATTTGAGTAATTTGAGTAATTTATTAATATACTTAAAGTGTTTTTAGAACACCACTTTGCAAGTTTTAGTATATGTGTTAAATATCACATTATATGTTCATAAAATGAATAGATCTTGGTATCTTCATTATGCCAGTTTAATAGGAATTAAAATCTCTCTTTGCATCCTTACCTCTATTCATAAAATAATGATCCTAACTTCTTCTGTAGATATCTGCTTCAAGTCATTATCAGAGAGTTCGATCTTTGAACACCATTTACAACTGTCAAGATCATTTCATCTTTTCCTTTGGCGTTCCAGGATTCCATTTTAACTGATTTCACTCTTTAGAAAGACCTGCTGGCAGCAGATTCTCTTGGTTTTCCTTCCTTTAAGAAAAGAAACCTTTCACTCCTCCATTCATTGCTGAAGGACATTTTCACTGGTTATAGGATTCTAGGTTGACTGTTGACTGATATTTTCATTCAGGCCTTGAAAGCTTTAAATTCCTGAATTGTCAGTAGAAACTCAAGAAGAAAAGTGTATAATAGACTGCACCTCCTTGAATTGAAATGTCACCAGAATAATCTGGTTCTAGCAGGAGGAACAGACAAGTGAAAAAATTATAGCAACACTATGATAGTGAGAGAACTACTCTCATTTTGACTAATGGTCAAAAAAGGGAATGAGTGCATTTGGAGAGAATCATATATAACAGGCAGGTGTCTGAGGGTCAGGATGTCTTAGGAGCAGGTGAAGATGGTATTCGAAAGATGGTAAGGAAGGATGCTGACCTTCATCTCCACTTTATTCTGTGTATATCAGGGAGCTGCTACATTTGAAGCACTGATTACTCCACTCATAGGCCTTTAAAGTAGCCTTCACTGAATTATTTGTGTTCTCTTCAGTCTGACATAAATGAGAATCTAGTTTTCAAAGTGTTAGGGTATGCTAATGGACAAAAAGAGAGACAGAAAACTCTATAAGTGCTGTCTTCTGCACTACAATTGCATGTGCTCCACCCTGTCTGCTGGATGACTTCATTGTCTCTGTGGCCAATGAAAGGAATATCATACTTGCATCAGGGCAAAGTGGCAGGCAGCAAGAGAAGGGAAAGCCTCCCACTTTCCCACAGCTCTGTGGGAAACAACAGCAAAATCTCCTAACATGCATTTCACATTATTTACTATGGGAAAATTTACCAATGACATTGGCTACAAAGGAAATAGATGTTTGTGTACTTTGTCAAATTTGCACTCCACTCTCCAGAAATTCTCAGTATCCAGAGATCTTCAAATAGTTGCAGGCTCTATGGTGCCTTACTGACAGTTTGTCAGGCACTAAGGGCCTTTCCAAGGAAGAAGATAGAACTCTTTCTATAGGCACTGAATAGTTATAGACTATAGCCAACACACTTTTGTTGATCAAACCAACATTTCAGAGAAGAGAAAACAAACTGAAGATTATAATGAAAGGTAAAAACAGTGTTTAACTACTTCTTAGTTTATTTTTAGTCCAACTGTTTGAAAGAAGTGTTTGTCACATTCATGCTGCCTCTCAGGAGGCATATATGTTTGGCCTCAGAGACCTGGAAGATGGCGGAGTCACTAAACTGCATGTTGCATAAATATGCA
Organism: Apodemus speciosus; assembly: GCA_002335545.1. Classification (NCBI taxonomy): domain Eukaryota; kingdom Metazoa; phylum Chordata; class Mammalia; order Rodentia; family Muridae; genus Apodemus; species Apodemus speciosus. The sequence continues at coordinate 2,216,922 of BDUI01000003.1, read as the reverse complement.
ACATGCGCTCTGATCCCCAGAACTGATGTAAAAAGTTATCATTGGTGGTCTGTGTCTGTAATAATAAAGATGGGAGGCAGAGACAAGAAGATCCTTAGCAACTCTTAATCTCCAAATTTAAAGAAAGAACCTGTCTCAAAAAATAAGTTGGACGACATTAATGGAAGATGCCCTACATGAACCTCTGGCCTTCAAATGCTTGGTTGACTGCACACACACACATGGGCAAGTAAAAAAATAAAATAAAATAAAATGAGAAGATTCACCATTCCCTCTGATTTAATCTATATCTTGGAGTTAGGTTCTTAGACTTAATTTACTTATTTGTGTATTCACTTTTGTTTATTTTAAATTTACTAATATTATTTTTAAAGTATGAGTATGTTCATGTGAGTGTAGGCATCCTCAGAGGTCAAGCATTGGATCCTCCTGGATCTGGTGTTACAGGTAGCTGTGAGGCTCCATTCTTCCATGCAGGAAATGGAATGCAGGCCCTCCATAAAACCACCAAGGACTCTTAACCAATAAGCCAGTTCTTGAGCCCCAAGTTCTTCAGTTCTCAAGTGTCAAACTGTTTAACAGAATATGAAATCTGAAAACTGCCAATCAAAAATGAAGATATCTGGGTTCTTTCCAGCTTCTGGCTACTATAAATAAGGCTGCTATGAACATAGTGGAACATGTGTCCTTATTGCATTCTGTAGAATCTTTTGAGTATATGACTAGGAGTGGTATAGTTGGGTCCTCAGGTAGTACTATGCCCAATTTTCTGAGGAAACACCAAACTGATTTCCAGAGCTGGTTGTACCAGCTTGCAATCCCATCAACAATGGAGGAGTGTTCCTCTTTCTCCACATCTTAGGCAGTATCTGACATCAGGAGTTTTTGATCTTACCCATTCTGAATGGTCTGAGGTGGAATCTCAGGGTCGTTTTAATTTGCATTCCCCTGATGACTAAGGATGTTGAACTTTCTTTAGGTGTTTCTCAGCCATCCAGTATTCCTCAGTTGAGAAATCTTTGTTTAGCTCTGTACCCCATTTTTAATAGGGTTATTTGGTTCTCTGGAGTCTAACTTCTTGAGTTCTTTATATATATTGGATATTAGCCCTCTATTGGATGTAGGGTTGGTAAAGATCTTCTACCAATCTGTTAGTTGCCATTTTGTCCTATTGACAGTATCCTTTACCTTACAGAAACTTTGCAATTTTATGAGGTCCCATTTGTCAATTCAATGGAGTACTACTCTGCTATTAAAAACAATGAATTTATGGAATTCTTAGGCAACTAGAAAATATCATCCTGAGTGAGGTAACCCAATCACAAAAAAACACACATGGTATATACTCACTGATAAGTATATATTAGCCCAGAAGCTTGGAATACCCAAGATACAATTCACAGATCACATGAAGTCAAGAAGAAGGAAGACCAAAGTGTAGATACTTTGGTCCTTCTTAGAAAGAGGAACAAAATACCCATGGGAAGAGATACAGAGACAAAATGTGGAGCAGAGACTGAAGGAAAGGCCATCCAGAGACCTACCCACCTGGGAATTCATCCCATATACAGTTATCAAACCCAGACATTACCGTGGATGCCAACAAATGCTTAGTGACAGGAGCCTGATATAGCTGTCTCCTGAGACACTCTGCTTGTTCCTGACAAATACAGAGGTGGATGCTATCAGTCAACCACTAGACTGAGCACAGGGTCCCCAATACAGGAGCTAGAGAGAGGACTGAAGTAGCTGAAGGGGTTTACAGCCCCACAGGAAGAACAACAATATGAACCAACCAGTACCCCCAGAGCTCCCAGGGACTAGACCAAAAACCAAAGAGTGCACAAGGAGGGACCCATGGCTCCAGCCACATATGTAGCAGAGGATGGCCTTCTTGGACATCAGTGGGAGGAGAGGCCCTTGGTCCTATGAAGGCTCAATGCCCCAGTGTAGGGAAATAATAGGACAGGGAAGCAGGATTTGGTGGATTGGTGAGGAGGTAGAGGGGGATGGAATAGGGGGTTTTCTGAGGGGAAACCAGGAAAGGGAATAACATTTGAAATATAAATAAATAAATAAATAAATAAATAAATAAATAAGTCAGTGGCTACATTGTATTAGCAGACAGGAAAAGGAGCCAAAACAAGCTCCCTGGTTAGGGCCTGAAGCAAATCAGGCTGAAAAGAATGATGATTGTGTTCCATTCCTATTAACATATTTACATTATTAATTCGAATCTTTTTTCTTTCGTGACATACTGTTGTTTTCTGTATTGTTTCTTTGAATATTGTGTGCATTGTCATATCAAGGGTATTTATAGTACTGTCAGTGTATACAGAGCTGTCAGTTTGCACAGTGTTGTCAGTATGTGTAATACTGTCAAGTGTGCACAGTGCTGTTTGTATATGCCATGATATCAGTGTGTACAGTGCTGTCCGTAGGTCCAGAGCTGTTTGTGGGTAGGAGATGTTAGTGTATATAGAATTGTCAGTGTGTACAATGCTATCAGGGTATACAGTACTGTTAGTTTATACAGTACTATCAGGGTTGTAGTACTGTTAGCTGTTGGCATGCACAGTGCTGTCTGTATATACAGTGCCACCAGTGGATGGTGTTTACAGTTTTGGCAATGTGAATGAGTCAATTTTTCAGAGGTGGGAATGTATTCCCACAAAGTATTTCCCACCAAGTTTTCTTTCCAGAATCAGGTATGAAGTAAGATTTTTCCTACTTGTTAACATTTTGACTAAATTTCAGAGGCAGGTATGTAGGAGAGAACAACAGTCAACTTGGACATGTGCTGTTCTCAAACAGGTTAAGAGTGGCTGTATACAATTTTATTTTTGAGTACACATCCCTTCATTTTGAACACAGATTTTTTTCTACCTGAATGAACTTTCTGTGACACTCTTTTCTGTACTGCCTTGCTTTCTCACCTGTTCATGCAACATGCTATACCAAAATTGTATTATAAAAGGAGTCTGGAATTCATGGAAAAATGCAGCAAATCTATTAGAAATTATGTGTATTTTGTCCATGACATGAGATGACTTTACAGAGAATACTATATTCTGTATAAACAACATACAATGTATTACAATGTCATGTAATTATGAAATGTCCCCTATGAGTCTATACTTAGAACTTGTTTCCCAGCTACTGGTACTGGTGCTTAGCTGGCTGAAGCAAATCATTAAGGACAAAGCTTTGAAGGTTCTAGAAAAATCCTTGGTTTGGGCCCCTCTTTGTCAGCTTTTTAACCTGTCATGATATGAAAAGCCCCACCATACACACCCACCACTATGGACTTTGTCCCACTTCCCTACCATTATGAACTGAAACCTCTCTGAAACCATAATTCAACCGTAACCTTTCTTCTCTTATGTTGTTTGTACTAGGAGTTTTGCTCACAGCAACAACAACAACAACAAAAATAAGTAAAATGTCATACATGGCTAGACTTGAATTGTACCAACTAATGGCCTCTCATAGAACTTAGCATACCTGATAACAAAATAACAAGTCATGACAGGGTTAGAGACATGCCTCAGTGGTTAGGAACATATACTATCAATCCCCAAGTTGAGTTCTTAGCATCTACTTTGGGTAGCTCAGAACTGCCTGTGATTCAGTCTTAAGGTGATCTGATACTCTCTTCTGGCCTCTGAGAACACCCACATATGCCACATACGGATGCCCAAATAAGCACATCATTAAACCTACGGGCTGGAGAGATGGCTCAGTGGTTATAAGCACCCACTATTCTACACCAAGTTCCCAGGTTCATTTCCCAGCACCACATAGTTGGTCCAACTGTGCCAAACCCAGTTTCAGGGGATCTACTACTCTCTTCTGGCCTCTTCACGCACCAGGGATGCACATGATGTTTGAGTGTGTGTGTATGTGTGTGTGTGTATGTGTGTGTGTGTGTGTGTGAATCCAGACACCTAGAACAAAATAAATTAAACTATTTTAAACAATAAAAGGCAATATGAGACTACTTTCATTTTTCCTTCTCATATTCTATCAATCTTTATTTTACTTTCTTCTGTTTGCTTAAATGTTTTATCTAAAGAAGTCAACATGCAATTCTTCATTCCGTTTTACCACATGAAAGCTGAAATCTTTATAGATCCAACATATTTTGAATAATTAACTATGCCATCACAAGTTATCTTTCAGAAGAATAAAGTGTAGCAGTAAAGAAACAGCTGTCAGTCTACAGAATGCATCCCTATTGAGAAGCTACTGCATGCACTGTATATTTACATAATTTATTAGAACAATTAGAACACATCCTTGTTGTCTTTTAATTAGATTATTCCTTGTTCCGGTAATTATACTAGACAAGAGAGAAAAATAGTCTCAGGATTCTGAAATCATCTGTAGACTGAGGGAAGTGAGTGATCGATAATGCTAATCTACTGGAACACTTAAATTCTTGGGAAAGATCTTTTTATCTGGTGTGTTCTCCTGCATAATCAGCATTATTTCTCAATGTCTGGCTCATCTTACCTAAAGTCTGAAAGTAAGAACATTGGGCAAATAGACATTTATTCCACGACCAGAAGCCTGGTAAGGCTCGGTTACCTCCTGCCTCCAGTGGCTCAAACATTACTTTACGTCCTTGAAAAATGCCAATAAGTAACCACAAACAAAGGACTTAGGATCATAGGCACATCCAACAGTCTGAACACGTAACAGGCAGGATAGAGGATGTCTCAGCTTCAGATCTATGTAAGAATCATAAACTATCCTGGCTTGAAAATATATTCAAATTGCTGTAATGTAATCATAAATAATAAAGCCACTAAGTAATATAAGAAGGATAACTATCATCCCCATATATGCAGAGCTAATTTGTAGAAATTAACCAGCAGGAGGCAAGTGTGGTCTCTTTCTTGGATTTGAGAGTAGAATACTGGGGGATGCCAGAACTGTACTCCTGTGCCCTGCACAATGGTCACCAGCCATGGAGAATGTCATGGAGAACAACTCCTAGAACTTGCAGGACGCAGAATCTGATTTGGGAATGGGTATCATCTGTCCTCTCGCAAAACCAGGCAGTTTGTTGAACAGTGTTGGAAAACATAGAATTGACCCCCAGCAAATCTAGAGTTCTCTTATTAGGCAACATAGGTGTCCATCCCCCAGCCCAGATTACAGGAATCTCAGTCGGCCCCAGTCAATGCACAGTCCTAATGAGACCATGTCTAGACAGTATTGATCTCTTACCAGGAAAAAAAAAGTCAGACTGTGACTTCTTTTCTAGCTTAGTCCAGATGACATCCAAATGTGATATTTCATTCACACATTGCCTCCCTAAACACAGCCATTTTGTTAGCAACACAGCCAAGACACAATGGTTTCTTTTCAAGGTATGAAGACATGTGAATGCTTAACTCTGATAGTCAACTAGCACGTGAGGAAGTTACTGAATTATCCTAGAGAAATGGGATGAGTTTTGATATATATTTATTTTATTTGCTAGGAAAAAGAAACAGGCTTTGAAAAAACCAGAGAGGCAGATAATCTGAAGTTAATTAACCCAAGTTAATATGGGTAAAATATCCCAAGGAGACAGCATTGGCTTATTCCACCCAAAAGGATTTTTGTGAAAGTCCTGCGAGCACTCCTGCAAACTGTTGTGTATCTCAATGTGAAAAAAATGTATCTCCACAAAAGCATCTCTTTATATTTTCAGGTACACCAACCAAAACCTGAGGGTCCCCATTTCTCTTACTTTCAGACTAATCTAACCTAGGGTGCACTGTAGGGAGGTATTTCAAAGTAGGTTGTGTATCATAATCTGTCTTAGTTAGGGTTTGCATTGCTGTGAAGGGATACCATGACCAAGGAAATGCTTACAAGGACAGCATTTAATTGGGGCTGGCTTACAAGTTCAGAGGTTCAGTCTATTATCCTCAAGAGAGGGAACATGGCAGTTTCCAGGCAGGCATCGGGCAAAAGGATCTGAGAGTTCAACATCCTTCCATAAGGTCATACCTCCTAATCGTGCCTCTCCCTGGGCCAAGCATATTCAAACTGTTACATAAGCGTAAGCAGAAAGTAGAATCACATCTTTCTTTGTGGGTGACATGTAGTCAAGACCCTGACATTCAGATGGTTCCTGAATATGGAATGTTCTCAAGGTTGGTTTTGTTCACATGGGAGAAAAGACCATGTTGTCATGTTACAGTGATACAAATGTACAAATCATGAAGAAAATATCACCCTATCCCCTAAAGAAAAATAATCCAGGGGGACTGTAACCAGTATCACTACTTTTAGACACATATCACTGATGGCTGAGTGATCAGTTGTGTGCATGCTAACTAAATGTTTTATTAGTCTTGGAACTAGTTCACCATCTCAAGAGACCATGAGAAATTTGCACTCACTTATAAGCTCTTGTACTGGATTGTGAACTGTTTGAGAGAGAGTGTGTGTAGAGAGAGGTATGAGAGAGTGGTACCAAGTTCACTCTATAATTCTTAGACAAGGCAGGTAAAACAGGAAAGGCTGGGCAGAGCATGTGATTGTGGTACATTTCCATGAAATGTACAGGCCCACAGGGGAAGGCACACATGTTACAAATACTTATCAGTGGAGAAAGAATAGAAGAAAGTAGAGATCGGAAATGTATCAAAAAGACACAAAACTCATTTTAAATAAGGCATGAATAGTTGGGACTTGGAATAATCTTGTAGAAACTTTCTCTAGTAAAATTTAAATTCTTACAAATGTATTGATAATAACATGAAGGCTTGCATCATTGTGTCTTATTGCCAGAACTGTATCTAAACATTCTGATTTGGCCAAACACTAAATCAGTTAATAGGAGAAACATTTCACTATTGATTAGATAATCAATATAAAATATGCATGAATGTAGCACATAGATGAGGAATAAGTTCTAGAAATAAGAAAAGAAATCAGACATCTCAACAAAAACGGATGAAGACATTTTGCACCGTTTAGACCCCTGATTTTCATATGTTTCAGATAAAATTATTAACACTGGGGCAGAAAGAACCCTCTTCAAAAACACAGCATTTTGTTGTTGTTTTGTTTTGTCTTTTTGTTTGTTTGTTTGGTTGGTTGGTTCTTCCAGGTTACAGGAGAGCAAACATGAAGTCTGGTTCTTAAGAGTCCCCTGTCTTGTAATGTCATCTGATCATTCCTCCTAAAGACTAGCCAATACTCTTCTCAAGTATAAGACCAGTTGTTTCTTGGTGCCACAGTGAAGACACAGAGGTAGCGATCAGCCTTGCTCATCTTTTTTTTTTATTCCTGATCCTAATGCCCCCTGTGTATTTATTTCTGTTTTCGTTTTTATTTGATTTTTTTCCTATTTTTTTATTCGATATATTCTTTATTTACATTTCAAATGATTTCCCCTTTCCTGGTTCCCTGCTCCCCAAAGGTCCCATATGCCCTTTTCCTTCCCCCTGTTTCCCCATCCACCCCTTCCCACTTTCCTGTTCTGGTATTCCCCAACAATGATACACTGAGCCTTTCCAGGACCAGGGGCTCATCTTTTAAAACCATAAGCCAGCCTTTTCAAATGTGGTCATTCATATCTGCAACAATTTCCCAAGTTTTGTTGAAATCATTCTTAGTCTTCTAAAATCAGAACAAGTACCAGAAGATGTCTTAATTTATTTATGAATTCGGTCTGGTCTTCATTGTTGCTACACAGCTTCTGTATCACCCAATGTTGCCTATAACATCCTGACAATTTCCCCCGGGTATGTGTTTGCTCTCTGTATTATAATCTTGTGATCTGCTGGATTTTTCTGATATTCTAATTTGTTCTTAATTAATGAATTTTATCATTTTTGGTCTCCACTGTTCCTATTTATTAAATTCACTGTGAATGTGGTATTTATTTTCAAAGAAGTCATAATCTTTATTTCTAGCTTAGTATTAACAATGAGTTTAATAAGCATTATATTTTTAAATATCACAAAGACAAAGTTTGTTAAAAATATTAGTGTTCAATGTGTTCCATTTCCTGGCAAAAATAAATTAATGTTACATAACCTTTCTCCCTTTATCCCAGTTTCTAAGAGAAATATCACTGTTTTAAAACTATGTTAATGGAAACAGAAACACAACAGGGAAACTGAAGGGAGAATGAAGGGCACATAAGGCCAAAGGCAGAGCAAATAGTGCTATATCTAAGACTAAGTGAGAGAGAGGGAGACAGAGAGAGTGAGGGAAGGAGGGAGGAGAGGAAAAGAAAGAGGAGGGGAAGAGAAAGTAAGAGGGAGAGAGACCACATATGCAAGAGAGTGGGAAAGTGGGAGTGAGAGTGAAAGGAGGAAAGCAAGAATGAGAGAGACAGAGTCAGAGACAGAGACACAGAGGGAATATGAGTAATGTGACACATACATTTTCAAGAATTCTCAACCTGCTTAAAATGAAATTCCACAAACAAATTCACAGGCTGATGTCCAGGTCAACCTCACAGATGAATGGAATATTTTTAAAACATTATTTGGAAACATGGAAATGGAAATGTCTGTCAGTGTCAAACATAAAGAATAGTGACTGGAACAGAGCAGTTGTGAACCACTTGCCATATATCCTCAGTGGAGAGAGAAAAGAAATAGAAAATCTGGAGTGTGTTTTCCGCCTAGGACTGTTCAGAGATATAAACACTTTGGACTTTGTTGCTTCACTATCTCAGTTACCCAGAAAAGTGGACTTTGGGATTATCTGGGTATGAAGATTCTACAAGTCTTCGCTGAATTACATTATTAAAAAATGAGCATGGGGCTGGAGAGATGGCTCAGTGGTTAAGAGCACTGGCTGCTCTTCCAAAGGTCCTGAGTTCAATTCCCAGCAACCACATGGCGGCTCACAAACATCTGTAATGAGATCTGATGCCCTCTTCTGGAGTGTCTGAAAAGAGTGACAGTGTATTCATATACATAAAATAAATAAATAAATCTTTTTTAAAAATGAGCATGGCATAAGATAACGTGCAAAGGAAATAAATAAAAGAATCAGACACTGATGTTAAAATATTATCATCTTTCCACCTAATTTTAGATATTTATAAATTAACCATCACTAATAAAGACATGCCATATAGGAAAAAATGTGAAAGAATAAGAGAAACTTGGGAATTTAGAAACATATGTTTGTGTGTGTACATATGTATATGGGTGTCATGCCATATAAAATATGATAATATATCATAAAACACAAAGGTATTCCAGTGAGCCAAGCAACCAAGGCACAGCCATATTTTAAGGAAAAGGATTTAAATCTAAAGCCAAAGCCTTGGGCCAGAGTGGCATGGAACAAAATACCACTGAAGAGCTCTAAAATGACTGTAGGATGTGTGTTATATCTCTTTGTGTATTCAAGCTGACAGTAAATATTTGAGAACAAACAACTCAGCTAGGCTAAAAGATGAAAACAAAGAAAAGCACCCGTGTAAACACATACTTATCCAAACCACCTTGACTTTAAGGAAATAGCAAATTTCCATGCTGAACCTTTCCAGGTAAAGGAAGGTGAGGCAAGAAAGGCCTTCACTCCTATTGTTTTAAAATCTCTCTCTCTCTCTCTCTCTCTCTCTCTCTCTCTCTCTCTCTCT
>BDUI01000003.1:2189818-2207263 GCA_002335545.1 Apodemus speciosus | reverse complement strand
TATGTGTGTGTATGTGTGTGTGTGTGTGTGTGTGTGTGTGTGCACTCTGTGTGGTGCATGTGTGTGTGTGTGCTCTCTGTGTGATGCATGTGTGTGTGTGTGTATGTGTGTGTGTGTGTGTATGCTCTCATTCATGTGTGTGAACATGTGTGTGAATGAGATGGGCTTTACTGTGATATTTGCATGTATGTATATAACAAACTTTGATTATGTTGACCGCTTGTCTTATCTTTTTTCCCTCCTACATCATGCTACTGTTTCAATACTAACATTTCATAACTTTCACATATTTATTAATGGATATATTAATTGCTACCATTAAAGAAGACTTGATATACAAGCATTATTCACAGGACCTCACTCCAGAGCAGATCTCAGAAATATTGTGAGATTTTGACCTAAGGACTATTCATTAGATCCACATTCACATGCTTTGGAGAAAAACCTGCCTTTCCTTCCAAGCTTGCATGGTCAGGTACAGCCCCCTAGAACAGCTCTCACTTGATACTTTAGGTATGGGGGATGTGCTGGCGAATTTTCTGTCATCATGACATACACTGGAGTCACTTTGGAAGAAGGAACCCCAATTAAGGAAATGCCCTGACATGGCTGGCTTGTGGGCAAGCCTATAGGGCGTTTTCTTGCTCAGTGATTGATGTAATCAGGCCAGATCGCTGTAGGTATTCACACTTCTGGGATTGTGGTCCTAAGCGCCATAAGGAGGCTGACTGAGCAGGCTGTATGGAACAAGCAGGTAATTAGCATGTTCCAAAGTCATCCCTTCAGTCAGGGCTTCCTCCTTGCTTTTACTTCTGTTCATGATAGACTGTGATCAGGACATATAATACAATTTTGGTGATGATGTTCTATAACAGCAATAGAAGCCCTAAGACAGAGGAGGTCACATTCTAGCTTCAGATACATTTGTTGTCTTCAACTAGGATGTGAAAGAATGAGAATTACAGCCTAAAATCTCCCAGTGCCTAACTCTCAAATGACCCCAAGATGTCAGAAGTTTAAATGCTATCTTGCTCCAAAGAAGCTCTAACTCCAGCCTCCTAAGGAGCCCCAAACACCTCAAATTCCAGACCCTGCTCTTTTTTAGAAACTAGATGAAAGGTCACATTCCTTGAGCCCCGCTCTTTGTTAGGAACTAGGCAAAAGGGCCTCAAGTATGTGATCCTGGCCCTGTAAGGTAATGGGAAATGAGCTAACTAGCTGCTTATCTGGCTTCTGTAAACTGCTTAAGCCATCACCCCCACTCAGAAACCCATGCAACAATAAGAACTGATTGGTCCATGGAGCACAGGCTTGGATAATTTAAACTGATTGGCTTAGAAACTATGGAGTGGTACAAACTGATTGGCTCGCATTGTGCGGGCTCTCGATGCTAAGGAATGATTGGTTTGTAATGCACAGGCTTTGTTGTAAACCTATAAAAGTTGCCCTGATTCTGGACTCAAGGTCCACAGTCCTCTACCCCGCATCATGTATGACTGTGAATGCCAGTGCACCTGGAATAAAAATGCATCAAGACTGTTTCTCGAGAGTGATTTGGGTGTCACCTTCCAAGGTGTGGGGGGCCCCTCGTTTTTTAGGGTCTTTCAGGATGCACCACAGAAGACTGGCTCTCCGATGCCAGAGGCACAGCACAGGTTTCCCAAATCACAGAGCATCAGGAGAGGATGGTAACTTTCTCCATGAAAAGTGAACTGGGAAGATAACCCAGTAGGTAAAGTGCTTGCCCGACAAGCATGAATACCCATGTTAAATATCAAGAATACACATGAAATATCTAAGTATGATAAGCTGCTTATAATCCCAGAACTGGGGCATGGGAGATGGGCAGAGAAAAGATGATTCTTGGGAATGTTGTCCAATCATCCTAGCCTTCTTGGAGACTCCAGGCCAGTGGGAGATCCTGTCAGAAGACAAAGAAGAAGGAGGAGGATGAGGGGGGAGGAGGAAGAGGAGGGGGGGAAGGAGGGGGAGGAGAGGGGGAGAAGGAGGAAAAGGAGGAGAAGAAGGAGGAGGAGGGGAGGAGAAGGAGGAGGAGAAGGAGGAAGAGGAAAGGGGGTAGAAAGAAGGAAGGAAGGAAAGAGAAGAAAAGAAAGAAAAGGAAAGATAGATGAATGGTGTCTTAGGAACAGCATCCAAAACTGTCCTCTGGTCTCCACATGCAAGTGCACACATGTGTACTTGCCCCCCCAAACATACCAAAAATAAAACATAAAATCCCTATCAATGTCACTAAAATCAATGAGCAGTGAAGCTCAATCTTACCTTAAGAACGCATATGTCCAAGGGATCTCTCATTACCCCGTAGCAGATGCCACAAAAATCTAGAAACAAGTGCTTTCTCCTTTCTCTTTTTCTTCCCTGACTTTCTTTCTTTCCTTGTAACTATTGATTGAGATCAATGAAGATCAAAAAAGGGAAACCAAATAGATTTGCCTCTGAGCCAGTATTTTTGGGCCAACCTCATTGTCAGATCTTTTTATAAGGACACCCTCCAAGGTCCTCCGTGATGGAAACTGTGATTTTGCCAGGCAGTTTCACCCTCAACAGATGAAGAAAGAACCTTTTTCTCCTGGATGTCTGTGCAGTGCAGTTCAGACGCTTTCTCTCTCCCTTCCTTCTTCGTGTTCACTGCGTGCCACTGCCCACTCTGGTCACCAGTTCATAAATTCCCAGCGAGCCTCTTGATGTGCCCGGGGTAGCTCTGCTGAGATCTGACGCAGATGTTCCTGTCTCGTGTGCTTGGACATCAACTGCTTTCCATCCCTCTTCTGAGTGTCCTTCCTGAGAGCATTAGCTTCCTGTCCTCAGGTCACATCAGCTCTCCTTTCTCCTGTTTGTTTTTATGTCTGTCCAGCATTACAGTGCAACTCCACTGACCTTACAGATCCAAATGTAGGGATTTAACACTACCATAAAACTGTCTTTTCTAAGATAATTTTAGCAACATTAACTGAAAGAAAATTTTCACACTTTTGGAAGGCCATAGCCTCAGGTCTCAGCTATAACTTTTATCATGTCTCATAATAATGACTACAGTTATAGTACTTTCCTTCAGCCAAAGTGTAACACTTCAAAGATTTCCTCTCTTGAACTCCCAAGATTCTAGTTCAACAATTTTAGGAGTCTAGAGGTGCAGGCTTTTGAGTCATTAAGACAAGGGTTCAAATCTAGCCTCTGGCAGTAAATTAACTGGGTGCAGCCATTAAGCTTTCTGAATTTCAGTTTCATCAGCTAACAAAAATACCAAAATCTACCTAATGGGAACTCTGTGAAGATAAAGTGAGGTAATCTTTGTAAAATATATGCAATGTTAGGTGCATCTAAACACAGTTGTTATTTCTTATTGTTATGAGTGGGCCTGGCTCTGCTTCTGCCCTGGGCATTAGCAATCAGGCATCTCCATAGTCAGCCTGAAGGATCTGGCAACAGCAGGACAATCTGGCACCTTTATGGCCAGCCTGAGGGACCTGAAGACTGCAGGACACTTCATCACTAGCTTCTGAGAGGTGACACATTCCCACTGTCACTTTGTGTCACATGTCCTCCTCCTGTGCATGTGTGGCCTCATTCCATCCCCCCCACCCCACCCCATTTCTTTCTTCTACCCAGAGGCAACCTCTTTATCCCCTCCCCTTTCCAGAATAACCCTCCTATGTGAGACCTGTCTCAGGGTGTGACTTTATGAATCCTGCTGCTTAGATCCAACACTTGGGTTATTTGGGAACCACTGAGAGTTCACAAGAYCTCAGATCTGGGTCCAGCAGAATGGGGGAAGGGGTGTCTTCTTTGAAATGATTGTTCAGTGTTACAGCTTTTCTTTATTGTGGGAAGTGAAACACCTCTTCTAGATGCTACTCTGTGAAACAGCTCTTAGATGATATTCCAGCTCTCTTTATCCACAGTGAACAAGGGCTGCACAAACCTTGGGGAGTGGGGAGAGGGTTTTCAAGGAGGCTGTACATTATCAGCTGGGGCTGGCTTGTTGGCAATGCTTCATTTCCGTGAAAACAGATTCCAGGGCTTAAACCTTTAATTTGGCCAAGAGGCTATCTGACTTCCCAAAGAAAGAGGTGGGGTCCAGGAATCTCAGGCTTTGTGCCCAGGGCATGCAGGCAGAGAATATGGAAGGCTATCTTTATACCTGAGGATGTCAAACTGTGATTTTGGTCTCAAGGTGAGATTTCCAAGGCACAAATATTCCTCCTTGTGTGGCTTTTGTTCCAGGCCCAGTCTCCTGTAACATTTACCCACAGAATGAAAAGAGGGACTTTTGAATGAAAAAAAGCTTCACGAAAGCTTAGAAAGGCCACTTAAGGGGCAGACACTGCAGAGTATGGTGTGAAAGATTTACAATCCCAGTGGTGGGAAGACTGAGCAAGACCAAGCAAGGCCAAGGTCAGTGTGGGTTGTTCTCTGAGGTCCAGGCCAGCTTGGACTAGGTTGTAAGACCCTGTTTTATTTGCTTGTTGTTTGTTTTACTTTGTTTTTGTAAACAACAACAAAAACAAAAACTACAACATTTCTCAAACTGTGGCAGTTTGACTGGGAATCTCCTCCATAGGCTCAGATGATTAAGTACTTGGTCCCTAAAGGTGGGTTGTTTGGCCAGGTTTGTGGTGTTGCTGGAGAAAATGTGTTACTGAGGGCAGGTTTGGGAGTTCCAAAAGCTTCGCACCATTACCAATGACCTCTCTTGAGATGTGACCTCTCTGTTGTTCCTGCTGCAATGTATGCCTTCTGCCATGCCTTCAGGCATGTTAGAGTCCATCACAACGCTGATGGACTCAACCCCCCTGGAACCATAAGCCCAAATAACCTGTTCCTTCTAAAAGCTGCTCTGGACATAGTGCTTTGTCATAGCAATAAGGCAGAAGGCAATATGCTGCCTAGTACATTATTTCCACACTTGAGAGTTACTACATATTTTCAATTGAAATTAAAAATTGGTAACAAACATATAAAGTTAGGAGTTGTTGTTTTCCACATACAGAAACCTAGATAACTAGTGGCATATATGCACCAATCACTGACTCTCTAATGTCAGAAAGTATACCTCATTTAAACTATTTTTATTTCATTTACCCATAAAAACTAAATATTTTTGTCAGAGATTTAAAAAGTACCTCCTAAAAAGAAAAACTTAGAAATTGAATTGCAAAAATCACAGGTTACAATAGCCAAAGCAGACATGGGCTAGAAGGATAAGACAATGAGGTGGCTTGGCAGGCAAAGGCTCTTGTTTCCAAGTCTCAAGAACCTGGGTTCTAGCCTGGGACCCATATGGTAGCAAGAGAAAACAAACCCCCAAAAGTCATCTGTGGGAATCTGAGTACCACAGCATGTATATCGGTACCTATCAACATGTACAGTGAAACAAAAGAAATGGCATTTAAGAGAGGCTGAGACAGAGTAAAACAGAGAAGAGGGAAGGAGAGGCTGAGAGGGAAAGTGATCCAGGGAGGAGTGCTATCAGGACTGCTGCCCCTCCACACAGCAACACAGGAAGATCTCCGAGCTCATGATACTGGAACCGCTCTCCATGGAAACAGATGGAACAATGGGACACCCCCCCCCCCAACAGCACCTGCAGAAGGAGAAAGCCTGTCATTTCCCTCTACAGAACTTTTGTCAAAGTTCAGCTAGCTATCTAAGTGCCATTAATTGGATCCAATCCATCAGAATAAGTCAGGCTTTTACCCTGAGAGACAAAGGCATTCTTATAGGACACAATGGAAAATTCACAGATGGGTCCTGATCTTTAGAGAGAGCACTAAAGATACTCTTGTATCAAGCACACCTGCTCTTAAATGCTATTTTCCCTGTTTACTTCTTGGCTAAGTTTCCTAGTTATTATGAGTTGAGCTTCCTGATCTCTAAAGTGGATCCAAAAATGTGGTAACATGAAGAACACTTCTCTTTTGGTTCTTCTTCATGGTTCCTTTACCAGAGTCAGGTTCCTGTCACAAAGTAGAAGTGGCAGTTACTTGTGTACTTATATGACAAAGTATCCAACAGAAACAATCTAAAGGAAGGTTTACTTTGGGCAGCATCATAGAGGGCTTGGTGCTTTCATCAAAGTGGAGAGAGTGTGGGGGCAGGGCAGCTGACATCATTGTTGGACAAACACAGGAATGGAGATACCAGCTCTTTGATGGCTTTCTTCCCAACCTTATGCCATCAAGGCCCCAGGCCATGAGCATGGCACTTTCCATACCCGGGATAGCCCTTTCCCCYGAGTCAAATAACTCTGGAAACACCCAAAGAGTCACAACCACAGGTGTGGTTCATGGTCTCCTAGATGACTCTAAAGACAGTCCAGGTGATAATGAAGATGGGCCATTATGGCAGGTTCTTACTTACCTCATACAGCCAACAAGACCCAAGGAAATCCCTTAGAATGTTCTCCATTGCAGAATCAAAACAACGGCTACTATAATGAAAGCTTTCCAATTTTTAGGATAAGCCTTCTCTAACTTGTCAGTATCCATATAAATAATTTATTTTACCTAATCATTGCTTTGAGAAGTATCATTCAGCAGTGTCATAGCAAAAAGCTCAGTACAAGGCTACAACCTAATGGATGTCCCTACCTGCCTTAAGCAGAGGCCTCCTTTCATACTCCCCCACCACCACCACCACATACACACTTGTTTTTGTGTTTTTCTTAATTACAGCATCAAAGTGCTCTATCTCTGACCTAGCGCCTCCCTTAACCCAAGTCCTCTCCAGAAAGCCACAAACTTAGCTAAATACAGCTCCAGGGCTTCTTAAATTGGGGAGATTATAAATTGGAGCTGAGAGAGTTTCTTGGAAATCCTCTCAATTCTCCACAGAATAAAATATGATGCAGCTTCTCAGCAGGTCCAGTAAAAGATTTTAAGCATTAGTGCACATCGCTATATCTGTGGGTATCCGATGAAGTCATTGATATACTGAGGTGAGTTTATTGAGCATGTATTTTTAATGTAGAACAAAGCATGTCCATACTGGGGTCAAACAGCACTAGAATGCTCACAGAGAGAGACTCGGGAGAAGGAGACAGACTCTCAGCTCTTGGGTTATATTTAGTAAGTAGACTATGTCCACTGATGAGATAATCAATATACTACCCTATGTTATTTAAGTCAACACCCCTTTATGCTTCTTTTGTGTAATTCTGTGCACTTAATTGGGAAAGTTTCCTGCACACAAAGTGTAATTTCATTCTCTTCAATAGCACTCTCCTTTCTTCATCAAAAAAAAATATAATAAAATAAAAGCCATCACACTGAAACTGGACAAAGCATACCAACAGAAGGAAAAAAGCCCCCCAAAAGGTACAAAAATTAGAGACCCACTTGTTTACATACTTTGGAGTCCCAGTTTTTTTAAAAAAAAAACTAAATTGAACTCCTACCAGCTAGTATTGGGAGACTGAAGTGGACAACTCCAATTCCAGGGGAGGGAGGGGAACATCAATCTACCCACAAAACCTTCAACCCAAAATTTGTCCTGCCTACAAGGGATAAAGATATAGCAGAGATTGAGGAAACAGCCAATCAGTGACCTGCCCAACTTGAGACCATGGGAAAAAGCCAATCCCTGATACTATTAATGATACTTTGCTGTTTGCAGATAGGAGCCTAGCATAAACGTTTCCTAAGAGGCATCATCCAGTAGCAAATGGAAACAGATGAGTCTTTTGTAAGAGTGGGGAATAGAACTGAGCAAGCAGGACGGGTCAAGGACACCACAAGAAGACCTACAGAGTCAATTAACCTGGACTCATAGGAATTCAAAGACTTAACCACCAAATGAAGAGCATTCGAGGGCTGGACTTAGATCCCCTACACATTTGTAGCAGATGTGCATCTTGGCCTTCATGTGGGTCCCCTAATAATTGGAGCAGAGTCTGTCTCTGACTCTGTTGCCTGCCACTGCATCCCCTTCCCCTACCTGGACTGACTGGTCCCTGCTTCAGTCAGGGAGGATATGCTTAGTCCTACTGGGACTGAAGATACCAGGATTAGGATGGTACCCAAGAGGGGGGAGGCTTCCTTGAGGAGAAGGGGAGAGGGTAATGGGGGAAGAGATTTGTAACAGTAGGACTGAGAGGCAAGGAGGGATGGGGGAGGGAAGATTGAGATGTAAATGAATAAATAAATAAATTTTAAAAAATACTAAATTGAAAGATATACCATATAGCAGAGGAACTGTGCAGATGTGTGTAGGCCATGTGCATGCTGCTTCAGTCTCTGTGAGTTCACATTTGCTTTGCTGGATTGATTTAGAGTGATTTGTCCTTTCCGGTTCTTACACTCTTTCCACAGGGTTTCCTGATCTCTGAGAGGAGGGAACCCATTTAGAGCTGTGTGATCCAAGGTCTCTCTTTCTCTCTCTGCATAATATCTGGATATGGGTCTCTATATTTGTTCCCATCTGCTGAAGCTAGAAGTTTCTTTGATGGTGGCTGAGTAAAGCACTGATCTGTGACTACAGCAGAATACCACTAGGGGTCATTTTATAACTACTTTTTCCTTTCTTTTTCTTTTCTTTTAAGCACCAGTAGCATTGGGTCTTACTTTGGCTTCTGGGATATCTAGTCTCTGGTTATTGGTCACCTAATCAGTGTTGTGTATGGGTTCTATCTAGTGGAGTGGGCTTATGTCAAATCATATTGATTTGGTATTGATATTGATTGGTTATTCCCACAAGCTTTGTTCCACCTTTGCCTTAGCATGTTTTGTAGACAGGTTAGCATTGTAGATCAAAGGTTTTGTGGATGGATTGTTGTTTACATTTTTCTTTCAGTAGGCTACAGAGTGCCAAAGACACTAGAACACAGGAGCAAAGGTTATATGTAGGTACCAGCTTGACCTTTTCATGTTCAATGAGCTGTATGTGTGTTATCTTTAGCAATGGGACATTGCTATCTCTTTGTGAAGGACAAACTATTGTCTTAGCAACAACCTGGCTTGCCTGGAGGTGATCAACCTTACTATAGCAGACCCTGAATAGTCCAATATAGCTGAAATAAAGAAAAAGAACTTAAAAGAGCCTGTATGAATGAGTGAAGTCCTTAAAGAGGAAATGGATAAATACCTTAAGAAATAGTGGAAGCTCTTGCCTTTTTCTCTTGTCCCTTTCTCTTGCGTCTCTTTTGCCCTCCTGTTCCCCCTTTCTCCCCATTCTTCTCCCCTATTTCCACATGTTCATGGCCAGCTCTCACCCCTCTATCCTTTCTTTCTCTATTTACTTCTCTATCTCTTTCTTTTCCTACTCTCTAATAAAGCTTTGAAACCATAAAAAAAGAAATAGTGGAAAACACAAACAGTATAAGGAAATGAATAAAACTGTTCAAGACAAGAAAATGGAAATAGAATACTCAAACTGAGAAAAGTCTATGAATGAAAAACTTAGGAACCCAAATAGGAACCTCAGACACAAGCTTCATCAACAAAATACACAAGATTAAACAGATAATCTCAGGCACTGAAGACATGATAGATGAAATGGACACATCATTCAAATAAAATCTTAAATCAACAAAACTTAACATGCAACATATCTGGGAAATAAAACATCCAAGAATCTGGGTCACTTTGGAACGAACAAACAAAGGAATAAGACAAATAGAGGAAGGAGAAGCCCAGAAAATATTTTCAACAAAATAATAGAAGAAAAATTTCCTAACCTAATGAAAGTATATGCTTATAAAGAAGCATACAGAACACCAAATACATTAGATCAGAAAAAAATGTTTCTTTCCCATATAATAATCAAGACAGTAAAAACACACAATAAAAAAAGAATACTAACAGTTGAAAGGGAAAAAGACCAAGTAACATATAAAGGCAGATCTATTAGAATTATACCTGAATTCTCAACAGAGACACTCAAAGCTAGAACAGCTTGAACAGATAGGCTACAGACTCTAATAGACCAGAGATGCCAGCCCAGAGCACTATACCCAGCAAACCTTTCAATCGGTTTAGATGATCAACATCAATAGCACTTTTTATATAATGCTTTCTGTCAAAAATCGAAACATAATGGCTCTGTAGAACCTTTCAATGTCTTCTGGACCAATATTTCCCCATTTAATGAAATATATATATATATATATATATATATATATATATATATATATATATATATATATATATATACACATGTATGTGTATGTAGATAGATAGATAGATAGATAGATAGATAGATAGATAGATAGATGATAGATAGGTAGATAGATAGATAGATAGATAGATAGATAGATAGATAGATAGATAGATAGATATTATCATGCTTGGAGCTGTTCATAAAAAAATTGCCTGAATTGAATTACAAAGAAAACTAGCAGACTTGAATCTCCTGGTGCCATATTAATTGTATAGCATTTTACTTCATCGCTTTGGGATGCAAACTTAATATAAGTCCCTAAAAGACAAACTAAAAGCTAGAGCTCCATATGTATTATGAATATTATACATTCATACTATGACTGTTAATTTTTCATATCATTTCAATTGAGCCCTGGGGGACCCGAATACTTAATACTGTGACATTTTTGTGATAATGGTTTGGATGACATGGATATATGAGCCTGAATGGATTCAATTGTCATTCTTCATCCAGGAAAMTGAAGTCCAGACTGCAAAAAGGTCAGCCCTCCTGTGAGGAAGAAGGGTGCCTAGCCACACATTGGGTTGTCTTCCCCACACCACAACAGAAGTATTGAATCCTGGATAATCTCTTTGATTCATGGATTAGCCCTCAACAAGCCAGAGTCTTTAGCAGTTCTTAGTTTTGTCAGTCTCCACAACTACATGAGACAATTTGTCACAATAAATCTCTTTTCACGCATGTTTATAAATACTCCCTTCATTCTGTTTCTCTGGAGAACCTTAACTGGAACAAGTGTTAAACCCAGAGGAAAGAGTAATTACTTCCAAAAATCTGCCAGCCAACCCTATGCCTCTTACGGGGTGACTCTTTTTTTTTCCATGATCCATCATACTTTACTCCATCAAGCACTTCAGAGATACTCGTGGGTGTTGAAAACGTGGTTGTATTATATCAAGATGGAATGGATCAGGGAGGATGCTGTGAGAGCAGATCAAAGGCTCCTTAGAAATGTCAACCACCCTTCTGATCCTCCCCTTTCTGCTGTGGCATAATCTTGCAAGGTCTGCTACAGTGAAGACACTATCTTCTGATACTTCATAGAGGACCAGCTGCTCTCAGGGCATTTGGTAAGATCCCCCTCCCACCTCTGGAGGCACAGAGCTGCTGCGGGGGTCCGGTGGGACTCACTACCCATAAACCACCAAAAGCCGTGCCCTTCCGAATACTACTCCCCTTCCGATCCTTCTCCCCCCTTCCACCACTGCCAGCCCTTTCTGCTGTGGCAGAATCTTGCCAGGTCTGCCACAGTGAAAACACCATCTCCTGATGCCTCCTAGAGAACAAACCGCACTCGGGGTATTTGAGAACCAGCTGCACTCAGGGCATTTGAGAACCAGCCACTCTCAGGGCATTTGAGAACCATCCAAACTTAGGGCATTTGGAGTGCAGAGAGGACTGGGAGCACAGGAGAGCTGGTCGCCCAGGACAGCCTACATACCTGTGTGCACAGAGAGAGCAGGAATCCCAGGAGTACAGATACACAGGCTTGCAGGACATATAAGCCACAGTCAGAGACAGCAAATCCAGCTAACACCAGAGAAAATTAGATGGCAAAAGGCAAATGCAAGATCATTACCAAAAGAAACCAAGGCAACACAGCACCATCAGGACCCAGTTCTTTAACAACAGCAAATCCTGGATACTCCAACACACTGGAAAAACAAGAGCTGGATTTAAAGTCACATCTCATGATGCAGATAGATGCATGATGTCAAGAAGGACATAAATAACTCCCTTAAAGAAATACAGGAGAACATGCATCAACAGGTAGAAGCCCTTACAGAGGAAACACAGAAATCCCTTAAAGAAACACAGGAGAACATGGGTCAATAGGTAGAAGCCCTTAAAGAGGAGATACAAAAATTCCTTAAAGAGTATCAGGAAAACACAAACAAACAAGTGAAGGAACTGAGCAAAACCATCCAGGATCTAAAAATGAAAGTAGAAACAATGAAGACATCACAAATGGAGATATCTCTGGAGATAGAAAACCTTGGAAAGAATTCAGGAGTCATAGATGCAAGTGTCAATAACAGAATACAAGAGTTAGAAGAAAGAATCTCAGGTGCTGAAGATACCATAGAAAACATTGACTCAATAGTCAAAGAGAATGCAAAATACAAAAAGTTTGTAACCCAAAACAACCAAGAAATCCAGGACAAAATGAGAAGACCAAACCTAAGGATTATAGGTATAGAAGAGAGCAAGAATTTACAACTTAAAGGACCAATAAATATCTTCGACAAAATTATAGAAGAAAACTTCCCTAACCTAAAGAAAGAGATGCCCATGAACATACAAGAATCCTACAGAACTCCAAACAGACTGGACCAGAACAGAAATTCCTCCCATCAAATGAAAATCAAAATAACAAATGCACTAAACAAAGAAAGGATATTAAAAGCAGTACGGGAAAGAGGTCAAATAGCATAAAAAGGCAGACCTGTCAGAATTACACCAGACTTCTCAGGAGAGATTATGAAAGCTAAAGATCCTGGGCAGATGTCATACAGACCCTAAGAGAACATAAATGTCAACCAAGCTACTATACACAGCAAAACTCTCAACTACCATAGATGGAGAAAACAAGATATTCCATGACAAAACCAAATTTACACAATATAATTCCACAAACCCAGCTCTACAAAGGATAATGGGTGGGAAACACCAACACAAGGAGGGAAACTACATCCTAGAAAAATCAACAAAGTAATCTTCTTTCAACAACCCCAAAAGAAGATAGCCTCACAAACAGAATTCCACCTTCAACAATAAAAATAACAGGAAGCAACAATCACTTTTTCTTAGTATCTCTTAAAATCAATGGACTCAATTCCCCAATAAAAAGACAGAGACTAACAGACTGGATACATAAGCAGGACCCACCATTTTGCTGCATACAAGAAACCCACCTCACAGACAAAGACAGTCACTTACTCAGTCAAAGGTTAGAAAACAATTCTCCAAGCAAATGGTCCCAAGAAACAAGCTGGAGTGGCCATTCTTCTATCAGACAAAATCTATTTGCAACCAAAAGTTGTCAAAAAAGATAAGGAGGGACACTTCATACTGGTCAAAGGAAAAACCTACCAAGATGATCTCTCAATTCTGAACATCTATGCTCCAAATTCAAGGGCACTCACATTCATAAAAGAAACTTTACTAAAGCTCAAAGCATGCATTGCATCCCACACAATAATAATAGTGGGAGACTTCAAGATCCCACTGTCAGCAACGGAAAAATCATGGAAACAGAAACTAAACAGAGACACAGTGAAACTAACAGAGGTTATGAGCCAAATGGATCTAACAGATATTTATATAACATTGCATTCTAAAGCAAAAGATTATACATTCTTCTCAGTACCTCGTGGTACCTTCTCCAAAACTGACCATATAATTGGTCACAAAACAGGCCTCAACAAATACAGAAATAGTGAGATGATCCTACCACATCAGCATGGTCTAAGGCTTACATTAAAAAAAACAATGGAAAATGAACATACACATGGATTTTTGAACAATATTCTCTCTATTCAATGTTAACATGGTCAAGAATGAAATAAAGAAAAAATTTAAAGATTTTAGAATGTAATGAAAATGAAGACACATCATACCAGAATTTATGGGACACATTGAAAGCAGTGCTAAGAGGAAAACTCATAGCACTAAGTGCCTTCAAAAAGAAAATGGAAAGAGCTTACATTAGGAGCTTGGAAACACATTGGAAAGCTCTAGAACAAAAAGAAGCAAATACACCCAAGAGGAGTAGATGGCAGGAAATTATCAAAATCAGGGCTGAAATCATCCAAATAGAAACAAAAAGAACAATACAAAGAATCAACAAAACCAGGATCTGGTTCTTTGAGAAAATCAACAAGATAGATGAGCCCTTAGCCAGACTAACATGAGAGCACAGAGGTACTACCCAAACTAATAAAATCAGAAATAAAAAGGGAGACATAACAACAGAAACTCTGGTAATTCAAAAAATCATCAGATCCTACTACAAAACCTTATACTCAACAAAATTGGAAAATCTGGATGAAATGGACAATTTTCTAGACACATAGTAGATGACAATGTTAAAACAGGATCTGATAAAACATCTAAATAGTCCCCTAAGTCCTGAAGAAATAGAAGGAGTTATTAACAGTCTCTCAACCAAAAAGAGCTCAGGATCAGATGGGTTTAGTGGGGAATTCTATCAGATCTTCAAGGAAGACCTTATACTGATACTCTTTAAACTATTCCATAAAATAGAACACAAGGAACCCTACCCAATTCATTCTATGAAGCCACAATAATGCTTATACCTAAACCAAACAAAGACCAAACAAGGAAAAAGAACTTCAGACCAATTTCCCTTACGAACATTGCTACAAAAATACTCAACAAAATTCTGGCCAACTGAATCCAAGAATGCATCAAAACAATAATTCACCACGATCAAGTAGGCTTCATCCCAGGGATGCAGGGATGGTTTAATATATGGAAATCCATCAATGTAATCCACTACATAAATGACCTCAAAGAAAAAACCACATGGTCATTTCATTAGATGTGAAAAAGCTTTTGACAAAATTCAGCATCCCTTCATGGTAAGTCTTGGAGAGATCAGGAATTCAAGGCCCATACCTAAACATAGTGAAAGCAATATACTGCAAACTGGTAGCCAAGATAAAACTAAATGGAGTGAAACTTGAAGCAATCCCACTAAAATCGGGGGCTAGACAAGATTGCCCATTCTCTCCCTATCTATTCAATAAAGTACTTGAAGTCCTAGCCAGAGCAATTAGACAACAAAAGGAAGTCAAAGGTATACAAATTGGAAAGGAATAAGTCAAAATATCACTATTTGCAGATGATATGATGGTATACTAAAGTAACCCCAAAAATTCTACCAGAGAACTCCTAAAGCTGATAAACAACTTCAGCAAAGTGGCTGGATGTAAAATTAACTCAAACAAATCAGTGGCCTTCCTATACACAAAGGATAAACAACCTGAGAAAGAAATTAGGGAAATGACAACCTTCATAATAGTCACAATTAATATTACATACCTTGGTGTGACTCTAACAAAGCAAGTGAAAGATCTGTATGACAATAACTTCAAGCCTCTGAAGAAAGAAATCGAAGAACATCTCGGAAGATGGAAAGATCTCACATGCTCATGGATGGCAGGATTAATATAATAAAAATAGCCATCTTGCTGAAAGCAATCTACAGATTCAATGAACTCCCCATCAAAATTCCAAATCAATTCTTCATAGAGCTAGAAAGAGCAATCTGCAAATTCATTTGGAATAACAAAAAACCTAAGATATAGAAAACTATTCTCCACAACAAAAGAACTTCTGGGCAGATCACCATCCCTGACCTCAAGCTCTACTACAGAGCAATAGTGATAAAAACAGTATGGTATTGGTACAGAGGCAGGCAGGAAGATGAATGAAATAGAATTGAAGACCCAGAAATGAACTCACACACCTACAGTCACTTGACATTTGACAAAGGAGCTAAAAACACCCAGCGGAAAAAAGACAGCATTTTTAACAAATGGTGCTGGATCAACTGGAGGTCAGCATGCAGTTAAATGCAAATTGACCCATTCCTATATCCTTGTACAAAGCTCAAGTCAAAGTGGATCAAAGACCTATACATAAAACAAGATACACTGAAGATTATAGAAGAGAAAGTAGGGAAGAACCTTGAACACATGGGCACAGGGGAAAATTTCCTGAATTGAACACCAATCATGCTCTAAGAATAAGAATGGACAAATGGGACCTCATAAAACTGCAAAGCTTCTGTAAGGCAAAGGACACTGTCAATAGAACAAAGCAGCAGCCAACAGATTGGGAAAAGATCTTGACCAACCCTACATCTGATAGAGGGCTAATATCCAATGTATACAAAGAACTCAAGAAGTTAGACTCCAGAGGGTCAAATAACCCTATTAAAAAATGGGGTACAGAGCTAAATAGAGAATTCTAAACTGAGGAAACTCAACTGGCTATGAAGCACCTAAAGAAATGTCCAGCATCCTTAGTCATCAGGGAAATGCAAATCAAAACAACCCTGAGATTCTACCTCACACCAGTCAGAATGGCTCAGATGAAAAATTTAGTAGACAGCAAATACTGGAGAGGATGTGGAAAAAGAGGAAATACTTCTCCATTGCTGGTGGGATTGCAAGCTTGTAAAACCACAATGGAAATCAATACCCAGGAGATATTCCAACATGTAATAAGGACACATGCTCCACTATGTTCATAGCAGTCTTATAATAGCCAGAAACTGGAAATAACCCAGATGTCCTTCAACAGAGGAATGGATACAGAAATTGTGGTTCATCTACACAATGGAGTACTATTCAGCTATTAAAAACAATTAATTCATGAAGTTTTAAAGCAAATGGGTGAAACTAGAAAGTGTCATTCTGAGTGAGATAACCCTATCACAGAAGAACACACATGGTATGCACTTACTGATAAGTGGATATTAGTCCCAAAGCTCAAATAAACAAGTTATAATTCACAGACCACAAGAAGAAGGAAGACCAAAGTAGGGGTGCTTTGGTTTTTCTGAGAAAAGGAATAAAATACTCACAGGAGCAAGTATGGAGACAAAGTGTAGAGCAGAGACTGAAGGAAAGGCCACCCAGAGACTGTCCTAGCTGGGGATTTATCCTATAAACAATTACCAAACCCAGACACTATTATGGATGGCAAGAAGTGCAAGTTAAAAGGAGCCTGTTATGGTTGTCTCCAAAGGGGTCCTTCCAGAGCATTACAGATATAGAGGCAGATGCTACCCTTGGACTGAGCATGGGGTCCCCAACAGAGGAGTTGGAGGGTGGACTGGAGGAGCTGAAGGGGCTTGCAGCCCCATGGGAAGAAAGATGATATTGGCCAACCAGACCTCCCAGTGCTCCCAGGGACTAAGCCATCAGCCAAGGGGTATACATGGTTCCAGACAAAAGTGTGGCAGAGGAATGCCTTGTCGGGCATCAGTGGGAAAAGAGGTCCTTGGTCCTATTAAGGCTCAATAGATGCCCCAGCATGGGGAAACTGGGGGGGGGGGTAGGTGAGAGAGGGTTGGGTGGAGGGGCATACTCTTGGAGGCAGGGGTTGGGAGGATAGGTTGGAGGTTTTCGGGGAAGGGGGAAACTGGGAAAGGGTAAAATATTTGAAATATAATTGAAGAATATACTAAATAGAAAAAAAGAATAACAAACCTCAAAAAAAGAAAGAAAGAAA
>BDUI01000003.1:2167319-2189617 GCA_002335545.1 Apodemus speciosus | reverse complement strand
AGAAAAGAAAAGAAAAGAAAAGAAAAGAAAAGAAAAGAAAAGAAAAGAAAAGAAAAGAAAAGAAAAGAAAAGAAAAGAAAAGGACCAATCATGAGGCAGCTTGGAAGCTTGGAAGACTCTGGTCCCCTTTTCAGTAAACAGAGATGAAAAGGAACCAAAATGTCTGAATGTCCAACTTCTACAAAAAAGAAGAAGAAGAAGAAGAAGAAGAAGAAGAAGAAGAAGAAGAAGAAGAACAACAACAACAACAACAACAACAACAACAACAACAACAACTTAAACAGCTACTTATACTTTTTCTCTCATTGACTTAATCAATGTTTAGAAACATATTCTGTATTCAGACTCCCATACCTGTGTCTATAGTATAAAAATCACTGCCAGTACCTTCCAGAGCAAGGCTTTTCTCTAGGTTGGAGATAAGCTTTCCTTGAGTCCCTTCTGATGCTGCTGGGGAGGCTGTCTCTAAAGGCACAAATTATCAGCTTTTCCTATTAAATAAAATCCCTCTTTATACTTGTTCATTTTGAAGTGAATTGATGATGTTCCTACTTCTTGTACAGCTTGTAAAGTAATTTTCAAAAGGTCTGTTTAGATCAACATCCAGTACTTGGCATTTGTGAAGTCACAGCCCCTGAAATCATGACTAACTGTGTGTTTAATTTCCTCGTTCCTTTCTACCAAGCCCAGTAGATGACCTCCTGAAGTGCCTATAACAAGCACAAGGTGAGGCTATGTCTACTGGCTGTCACTTTTGCAAGCAGCAGTAGAAGAAAGCCAAATGGAAAGCAAGGTCATTTCTCCTGAAGGTAACAAACCTCAGGAGAAAGCAAGGCTCATCTCTGGTTGAGCATGCAGGATAGATTTTGGAGCAGTTTAGCCTTTCCGATGCAGGACATACTGATTCGATGAGCTTGTGAAAGGCAGTTATGTTTTGGGGAAAGGTAGTTATGTTTTCTCCTTATTTTCCTTTTTGAGACAAGGGTGCCCACTGAATCTCAGATTGGCCTCAAGCTCACAGTGATCCTCTTGCTTCAGCCTGTAAGTGTTAAATACCACCATACACCTAGATTAGTGGCCCAACATTGATTTAAACATAGTTAGTTTTCTTTGTATGTGGTTGGTTTGATTTGGTTTGGTTTTACCATATAATATATATGTATATATGTATACACACATATATGTATATATATCTCACACACACACACATACACACACACACACACACACACACACACACACACACACGCACACACACATATATATGATGAAGCATATGGTCTGGCAAATAACTAGTATCCTTTTCCCCAGCCCAGGTTTCTTCTCTTGTGCTGTCCTTACAGGAGACTTACTCTCACTACTGGTATACTTGCTGAGGCAGCTTCTAGCATGGACTCTCCATATATGCTTGAAAATGATGAAGCAAAGAGCTGTGAATCACACAGTGATTGTTTTGCATGAAGTCCTATTGAGTGACCCCCACACACTTCCCTCTTATCAAAAATCCAGTCTTTTCTGTTTATATGAAAATGTAGAGGAGTTGGAGAGATGGCTCAGCAGGTAAGAGCACAGGCAGTTTTTATCTGATACTCTTCAAGTTTTCCGTTACTGTAGTTGGAAGAGTTTGGAATTCACATTCCTCCTATCATCAACTTTATTTTCTACACTCAGTCATAACTGCAAATTATACTGTTGTTAGCCCAGGGATCTCCTAAGAGGTTCTAGTGCCTAGTGGTGACCTTCCCAGGGCCTAGAGCATGTGCCTCCCTCTCTGTACCCTCAAGGCACTCTTCATTTACTGCCCACCAGAGGAGGGAGCTGGTAACTCCAATGAAAAATAGGTCAAAACAAGCAAGAAAATTTGCAGAGAATCATATAGAAGCCTGGGCTCAGGGTATGGAGGGGCAGGGCTAAAGGCTTCATGTTTCTCAGGGAACCCTTGCAACGGAAGAGACACCAAGGTATCCACTTGGGATGGGCACTCCAGGCAGAGAAGTTTGCTTCCTGGAAGACAGATGTGCTAAAAAATTGACCCAGTTGGTACTTCCAAAATTACAAAAGACACAGCAGATATGGTGTACCAGGGTAGATGCATCAAATCTTAGATAAGCAGGATTAGAGTAATCCCAACACACAACTTCCTGTTTCCCTCAGCTGAAATCCTTCTTTGTTCTATAGTCAAAGTACTCATAAAACTCAGAATGTCATGTTTATCTCCATTTTCCTGAGAGCTACAATAGCTTAGCATCACTTCTGTGATAAAATCACTGAATTCTATCACGACCCACAGACCTGATTCCCTCTCCTCATCTCCCATTACGTTCTATTCTCTTCATGTTCCTGGTGATGTCATCTTTCAATGCACAGCATCTGCTGTCTTCTCTCAGGCTCAGAGACAAGCACCATCCCAGATGCCCTGATGCCATTCCTCTATTCTTGCTTCATGAATACCTGTCATACACGGTTTCTGAGAGTGTATTTTAATTTTACACACAGGTGAAGCCTACCCTGTGCCTCTTCAAAACCAGGTTCCCAGCTTGCTGCAGAATGCTGCCCAAATGCTCACATCTCTTCTTTGTATAATGTCACACTAGTGATCAGTTATTTAATGACTATACACTTTATGTCATAAGGTTCATGAAGGTGGGGCCGTGTCATTCTTGTTCACTCAGTTTGTAGCTCATAATAAAACTCCATGTGCATATAGTGAAGGACAAGTAGTTTATGATTGTGCTGCCACCACTTTGCAGGGTAGGGGAATAACCACACTCAAGAGCACAGATGAGAAGTAGACTCAGGAAAACATGACAGTACAAACAGTTGTCACTGGTGGCTTGCTATTTTAGGTGGCATCAATGGAAAACCAGGATCCTTTCTTCATGTTTTACCTTTCTACACAACTGAGGATAGGGCAGAACAAGGGATCAGCCAGGCCTGGGTTTATATTCTACTTTTCTCTTGATCACTTGCATGATTTTATCCCTCTGTCCTTGACTTTCATCATGTACAAAGTGGGAATAAGGACAAAAGCATTCCTGTGGAGTTGTGAAGAATAAATGAGAGAGCACATGTGTGTCACATAGACTTAGCACACTGAGTACTCATAGACCTCTTTGTTCTATGGTCATCGGTAAACACAAAATATAAATTTAAGGCCATCAAAGGACTGGAGGAGAAGCACAAATGTTAGCTAGCATGGTGATGAGTTGTACTGTCATTGTTCTTTGTACCAAACAGGTCTAGAACTTAAATGCTGACAGTGTCTCCTTGTAATTATAAAGATCTGTGTCTTTCTCGGACCTCATTTTGGCCAGTGCCAACCCTGGAGCAGGAAAAGGGGGGCTGATGGCATATGAGGTTGATGCATAATCATCCTCACTTAAAGAGCTTGAACCTATCGGGACATAGAACTTCACTCAGAAGCTCTCATAGAATATATTCAAGCACATGGTAAGCCAAATTAATGTTTAGAAACTTCTATTAAATGTTCAACATTGTTGGGAAGTTACCAACAATGTGGGGTATCTAGAGTGGCCTCTGAGAGTATCTAGAGTG
The DNA here is from genome assembly GCA_002335545.1 of Apodemus speciosus. NCBI lineage: Eukaryota > Metazoa > Chordata > Mammalia > Rodentia > Muridae > Apodemus > Apodemus speciosus. The sequence continues at coordinate 2,186,062 of BDUI01000003.1, read as the reverse complement.
CCTAGATACTCTCAGGCACCCAAGTAATCGACCTTGAGGAGAAAAATATTAATACAACTCGTATAAAGCCATTGTAATGTAGTACATATTAGTTCTTAGTATCTGATAAACATGCAGTAGTAGTCTTAGATTAAAATGTTCAGTGTGAGGACACAGAAAACTAGAATTACTAGAAAAAAGAAGTCAGAAGAGAAGATAAGCAAAAAGAACTGGATGGAGTTGTTTTACACTAAAAATCTCCTAAGCAATAATATTATTTCAATGTAAACAGCATCAAAGAGAACTCATAAAACAGAGAGATTCTCCTCTGTGGCATGGTCAAAGCAAGAGCCAGCAATGAGGATAGCACTGCTCAGAGCATTGTCTACATGAAAGTCAATGAGAGCCGATCCAGCCACAGCTGTGGCTTCATCTGAAGCCGTAGCTGTACCTGCTCACATGGCTTAGCTATTGACTTCTATCAAGGCAGCCCGAGGAAGCTAGGGCTTCTAGTTCCCACCTTGCCCCATGACAATAAAACTCATCATGTTCCCACCTGAGAAAGGGACATTTTGATGGGCGCCTTATTGTAACTATTACACCTGACATGAAGCCCACCACTGACTTGAGATGATTGTAAATATCTCGGTAATAGGACAGAAATTGCCACTTATTCACTTCAGGGGGAAAAACCCCAGCTGTACTGCTACCCCATGGCCTTGAGGTCATTCAGGGTGTGCCATGAAGAAACCTAGCAGTGCTCATTGGTTCTGCCAGTCATCCCTCTGGGCTCCTGGGGACATTTCTTTTTGAAATATATATAATCATGGTCTGCAATGCCTAAGCGCAACAGGATGATTTAAAAGTACTATGATAGCTGTCTCCGGTGATATTTATCTCTCCCAGTCTATTCATTTGTGATCTAGATGAAAACGTGGGATGCAATCTGCATATTGATGTTCCCTAAAAGGTATCAGCAGCTCTTCACGAAGGATGGTTTAGCTGCTTTAGAAATCTGAAATATTCTACAGTTGTGGAATTTATGGTTGTCATTTCCATAAAAATAAAGTCCTACTAAAAGATAGACTCAATTCTTTTTTGCATACATCGATGCATTTTGTGTACGTGTGCTTGTATGTGTGTGTGTGTGTGTATGTGTGATACATACACTTGCTACAGCACATGAGTTGATGCCAGAGGACAACTTGTAGAGAGAGGACAGCTCTTTCTCCTTTCACTGTGTGGGTTCTGGAGCACAAACTGAGGTTGTCAAACTTGGCAGCAAAGTGCCTTTCCATGGCAAGCCATCCTGCTGGCCCCAAGATATATTCAATCCTTCTAACTAATGTGTGCTTAAATACATGTAATATGGGAAGAAATAGATCTGAGTCCAGTTCTGGGCTTCTTGTTAATCTCTGCATGAACTCGGGTAAAGTACTTGGCTAGTAATAGCTACATTAAATTATATTATTCTTGCTTAGCACAGGAGAGCTTAAATGTTTGATGTTAATGTTCTCTGTTGACATATCTTTTTTGGTAAAAAGGCTAGACATTTGCAGTGTCTCTTACTGTTAGGGGGCTCAGATGACTGAACTCTGGTTTAAAAAATAAGATGCACACCTACAGAAGTCTTATGGACTGGCTTTTACTATTTTCTTTTCTTTTTTATCTTCAATAATCCTAAAGTTGACCAGCTGAAGAATCTACAGTTACAAGAGGGAAGAAATGTGGATCCAATTTCAGAACCTTCAAGAAGAGCCACAACTGAATTGTAAGGGAGTTCTGAAGAGTTAAAAAATAAACTTGTTAGACTGCTGAAAAGCAATGTGATACTGTTCACTACAACAGCTGGGCTCCATTAGAGGCTGCTCATTGCAACAACAGTCAGACTATGACACAAACAACAATCTACAATAACAAACAACAATTAGACTATGTTAGATGCTACACATTACAATAGCCAGGATAAGTTAGAGCTTCCCTACCTGCTTGCCACTAAGCTGAACTAACATTGTTTTTGCTAATGAGAGTTGTTCTGTGCATTGTGGGATGTTAAGCAGTATGAGTACTGCTTAACTCTACTAGACTCTACTGGAAGATAGAGCCACTATAAATGTCTGTAGACATTGCCAGATGTTACATGGGCAACAGAATTACCCTTGTTAAGAAAGGCCTGTCTTAGGAGTCCCAATGGAAGGATAAGGACACAACCTACCTACAAAGTCTCTGACCTAAAATGTGCCCTGCCTACAAGATGTGCAAGAACAAAGATAGAGCAGAGACTAAGGGAATGGCCAACCTTGACTGCCCAAAAATTGAGATCCATCCCATGGGCAAGAACCAACCCCTGACACACAAAAAGTGATAAAAAATTCTAACTGTAACTCCAGCATAAACTTCTGTTGTTTTTTAGGGGAAAAAGTTAAATGCCATCAAAACTTAAAGGAAAAATACATTCAAGAGATTAATCCAAATTTTTAAGGGACCACATGCCAAAATCAAAACGAAAGACAAGCATGAAAATAAAAAGTTGGTCAAGTTGGTTAACTAGGTCAAAATGACAAAACAAAGCAAACAAACTGGAAATCTAGTGAGACACAGTTAAAAGTATAACAGTGAAACAAAGTGTAAAGGTATAAATACTAAAAGAAAAGGAAAAATTATAAAGAGAGAAATGAGAGCAATTCCACAAAATACATAGTATTATTGTATCAATAGACTGATGAAGAAAACAGTACTCAAAGAAGAAACACGTCTAATAAATATTTTTTAAAAGTGTCCAACATTCTTAGATATTAGAAAAATCCAATTGAAACCTCTTTGAGAGCTCATCTCCATAGTTAGAATGGAGATCATTAGGAGCACAAAGGATGGACCTGGAGAGATAATTTAGCCAGTACAGACTGCATTGATCTTGCAGAGGATCTAGGTTCAGTCACCAGCACTCACATGGAAGATCACAGCCATCTAAATCTCCAGCATTAGAGGATCCAACACCCTCTTCCGGCCTCTGCAGTCATTAGACATGATGCACAAATATATATATGGGCAGAACACTTGTGCACATAAAATAAAATAAATAGATCTGAAAATTTGAAAGAGATGAATCATAACAAATGCTAGTGAAACTGTGAGGAAAGAGAGACACTTACTGACTTCTAATCATCCTGGGAACTCGGGTACACACATGGAGGAAGCCTCAAACCAAAACCACATGACCCAGGTATACTACAGGCATATCTACCCAAAACATACCACAGAAATATGATCTCATCCATGCTTATTGCTGCTTTACTCACACTAGCTGGGAAAGGATATCAGGCTAGATATCATGGATGTGAATACATGTGTGTAGAGGCCAGAGGACAAATAAGGTTGTCATACCTCAGGCATTGTCAACCTTTGCACAGTTTTCTACTGGTCTGAAATTTGCCAAGTAGGCTAGACTAGATGGTAAGCAAGTTCAATCATATCCTGGTTCTTAGAATCAAACTTGGAAGCCCAGTATTTTGCTGACGACATTATTGCCCCAGAATTTATTATCTCAAGTACTTACTATTGTTTTTGTTATTGTTGTTATTGAGGTAGACTCTTCCTGTGTATCTCCGGCTTGCCTGGAACTAGCTACGTAGACTAGGCTAACCTACACCTTACAGAGATCTACCTGCCTAGTCTTCACCTTAAACAGATCTATCTGCCTCTATCTCCCAGGGGCTGGAATTAAAGCCAAGTATCCGCCAAGAATTATTTTTCAGAATGTTAATCTCTAGTGGAAAGTACCTGATGTTATTTGTAATCAGAATTTCCCTCTGTGAAGAGGTAGGAAGTATGATACTTAATCTGCAAAGATGTTTACCTGCTAGCACTCAGAGTTTATCTGTCGTCTTCCACACAGGACAAGGCTCGTCTTTTTCACTAACACACTCTTTTACAGATATGTGTGACATCTCAGGCTAATGCTTGCTAGTCATTAAAGACTTTGATCAGTTTTCTTTTTCAGATTATTTTATCTGATAAAAGCTGCTCCCATCTGAGGAAGATATTCTCAAAGCCACAAATAGGCCCATATGAGGAGGAATAGAAACCCCAACAACTCCCATCAATCTCCCAAGCAGAGAGGTAAGACACCTCAGAACTGTGTCCTCCAGCCCCAGCTAAGCTCCCAGATGACTGGCAACCTAGTCTAGAGGCAGGACCACTCCTCCTAGCCTGCCAAATGTCTGACTCCTAGAAATTACCAGAGATAATGTCTCCTGTGGTTTCAGGTGGGTGAGTTTGGGTGTTATGTTCTGCCACAAGACACAACCATTCCAACAGGATCCCCAAGCTCTGCCTGGTGACAACTGGCTCAAGAAACTACAGAGTTGGTTTCACACATTCAGCTGCCGCAAATTCCCATCCAATGATCAGATCTGTACCTGGCGACACATGTGCTAGTCTTGTTGCAAACCTGAGCCAGGGCTCACATGCTACTGTGGCTTGTCTTCCAAGGCTTTATCATTACTCAGGTTTCTGTGTGTTTTTCCTGTTTTCTGTTGACTGCTAAAGTTGTTTACTTCAACTCATGGGTCCCTCCTCTTTAGATGGCCATCATATTTCATTCTAGCTGGGCAAAAACCAGAATATTGAAAGTATTCTGTCCTGAAATATTTGTAGCCCTTGGCAGCATGAACCCACAATAGACTTTTCATTGACTAAAGAGAGGACTCTTGACCTATTCCTTACAAACAGCCCCTTTCATAGGAACTTACTGTACATTAAAGAATAAATTAAAATAAAGTTAGTAAATTTACTGTCCTATGACAGGCTTCGGTCATAAACTAGATTTGCTCCTACTGAACACACAAGGCACTTTAGGTTAAGTAAAAACAAATAAATAAATAATCTTGTCTGTTTTCAAGGCATCAAAGTCATAGGGAAGAGACATCATAAAGACACAGTATTTATTCACATTCACAGGTATGCATAAGTAGAACATTTACATATCAAAGACGGTGAAAGCTAAATGCCAAGTGAAAGGAATGCAAGGGCATTAACAGATCTTCAAAGCAGAGGCTAGAGAGCTGAGTTTATCAGGACAAGCTTTAGAGAGGAAGAAAGTCCTAAGAACTTTTAACTATGGTGTATAGTATTATAGACATCATCAGCATCACCTCCTTCTCCTATGGTCCAGCCACAGAGACTCCTACATAACTCTTGGGTCAGACCAGACTATATGATCAGCTCTATCTGAGGGTTGTGGCAAAAAGTAATGTTTCAGAACTAAATTGGGAGAACTAAATCAGGGGGTAAAATCCTGTTATATTCTCCAGTCTCCCCTCCCTATGAAGGTCCCATGTCCTGGATGTTGTAACTTTCTAGAGTCTGCAGGTTATTGGTGGCTTTATGAGCTTGAGTGGCTATATGATGATCGTTAGGAAGGCTCCCCTGACATGTGATGGAGATTCACCTCGAACAAGAAATAAACCTGCCTTTGCCTTATGCCCTTTTGATTTAGGGATTAATTTGTTACTGCAGCATAGTTCATCCTTTTCCAGCTTAAAGAGCAAGATTCTTAGAAGTGGAAAAATAGAGACAGCACTAGTTACTTATAAATCATACCCTACATGACCTTTCTCAATGACAAACCTGTGCATGCTACAATATACCTTGGTATAGCATACCTTAATAGGACTAGAATTTTTAAAAATAAAAGCATAAAGAGAGTCAGAAGAGTGGCAAGACAATGAGCTGCCCTCCATGGGTGATTACTACACATCTCAGAATAACAGTATTATCGACGACTTTGCCAGAGAATTCCTTTTTCTCCGTGTTCTTTTCTTTTGAGATTACAAGCCATACATTTCCATTTTGAAAGCAGTATTTTCTAACCTCTAAACCTAACTCACATCTTGTGAAGTCCTCGCCCACAGCTGAATGGCCACAAATAAATGCCTGGAGTTCCCTTGAAGCAATCCCATTTTACACTGAGATGCTTTCTCTCTCCAGCAAGAGAGTGCCCCTGCCCGATGAATGCTGTGCTCTCACTGTATATTGTGCTTAGTGCTCTGTGGCTGTCACTCCTCATCATTGTCTTAGTTGCTTGGGACTTATAAAATTCAGCACTATGAAGCCGCCAATAAGGAGCACAAAACCTCCAAAAGCTCTGTCTCTTACAACAGACCTTTCAGTTTCTTGGATGTCAATGACAGATTCAGATCAATTATTAGGTGGGATGAAGTCTCCATTCACTTGCTCTGTGATAAGCTGCTCCTCAATGAGGAGGATATGGTCTCCAAGGAAACAAAACAATGGATGCTAGGCACATCCTTCGTACTGACGTTAGCACCCCAAATAACCTTCTTAAATGAATTGTCTTTGAAACTGACTTGTAAGTAGAATTTGAGTCTAAAGATACAATAAAATAGTTTGGTTTTTACATATTCTCAGTTTCAGGCTGGTGACCTCCAGACATACACTAAAACACCAAGAGCAAACTCAAAGGCCTACCTTATCTTCAGATACTTTCGAACCAATGTGGTTTGAGAGACAAAGTGGAGCATGAGGAGAGGGGTTTTCTGAAGTACTCAGTTACCAGAACTTTGCAATGATATGAGTTTGAGTCTTTAAACATTTTAATGAATCTCTCATTCTGGCTAGATTGTTGGGTTATCTAAGTCCTGAGGGTCCAATGCCAGATTGCTCCTTTAGTTAAAGGAAGATTCCCATAACACAACAGGAAAGATCAGAATGTTTACTGGATGTTTAAAAATAGCCATAATAGCGACAAAGAGGTAAGTTAGCAGTTAAGAGGATGTCCTGCTCTTTCAGAGCAGTTTGGATCTTAGCAGCCCTATTGAGTTGTTCACAACTACCTGTAATACCAGCTTCAGAAGGAAGTTTTGAAGCCCTGGTGATCCCGCAGGTGACCCTGCAAGAAACGGTAGGCATTTTGCCACGCTCTTGGACACCAGGTCCCTAACCCGAGGCAGCAGCTCTCCATAGGTCTGTGGCCATCGGTAAAGTAAGAGCAATGCCCCAAGCCCCTCCACAGGTAGAGGATGTGACCACAGATTTCATAGCCTCAAGACAGATCTCCATTTCAATGAGGTACCTAAAGGCTTGGAAGCTTACCCAATAAAATCCCCTTCCCAGATACTGCTCCCTGCTAAAGATATTTAACCTCAGGCCTGCCCTGAGAAAGAGGGTTATGGTTTTACTCATCACAACTCTCTGCCATGACAATAAATGTTTGAAAACCATGGACTGTCTCTTTTCATCGGGATCCACCGTGGGGAACAATGGAACAGGGTGCCTGGGGACCCCTGAACCAGCTCCAGCAGTCCCCGGGGACCTCAGACTGTGCTTCCCTACCCGCAGAGCAAGGGTCCCCAGCTTTTCATAGCCCAATGCCTGCTCAGCTGGCGTGGGGTAAGTGCAGTCAACACTTCCAGCACCCTGCCTTGCCAAGTGGCCCAAGCCCTGAGCAGACGCGGGACCCCAATTTTAACCCACAAATATTTACAAAAGGCACAACATGATTACACATAAAGATACTATCTATTTTACCTAACCCACATGTGATGCCAGTCTTGACCTTTCTGGAATGCTGTTTATGTTCTAATGGCTTGTAGTGTAGAGCATATTATGCCTTCAGTTCCAAGTAGTGGGAAATCAGCCAAGCTCCAGTGAAATGGGAAGGATGTGGGTTATGGACACAGAGTGGGTCCTGGACTCAGAGGCATACGTATAGCCAGTGAGTCCTGCAGTGATGGGATTAAGAAGGTAGTCACAAGCCCAGGGCGTGCAGGCCTCATTCTCTGCCTCTCAGAACCTTTCATAGACCCAGACACATACAGAAAGTGACTGCCTGTCTTGGAACTGCAAACACTAAAAGCTGAAACTTCAGGAAAGACCATCTCAGATTAGGGGGTTCAGCTGAAATCTATACACCCTTAGGAACCATAGTGTGACCACACACGGCTGCTAAACCTCAAGCAACCTCTGCAAGAGTGAAAAGGGAGTTCTGAGGAGAAGAAAGTCATGTCAGGCCTCCATAGGCAACATGGAGCTGTCAATGTATACAAGAATGTGTAGATAAAGCAAGGGCCCTACTCTTGCTTCTCACAGGAATTGATATATCTTCAGGCACTCACATCTAATACCCAAAGAGGGGGTCTCCCTCCTGCATCTCCTTCCCTCAGAAAGAGACCTCAGTGATTTGCTTTATGATTCATTGCGAGTGTGGCTGAAGAACACACGAAGCAACTTCAGTCCCCATACATACTCAGGGTAGTGTACACAAACGTCTGAGCATATGCTTCCAGGAATACACAGTGTCTGCCATCTACATTGTCCTGATTGTAAACTCATCTTGCTTTTTGACTGTTACCAGCATCATTAATTGCATGTGAGCATGACCATACACTTAGAAATGAGAAATAAATATCAAAATATCCCAGAGTACTGAGGTTAAATTTAAATATCTAAAACAAAATATGGCAAGAGGACTTGGCTTTCAATTGTACACAGCTCAACTCTTAGATGTCCAAAGGCCCATGTGTGGAAATGTTTAGTGTCTGGCCCATGGTGTGGGTGAAAGCTGATAGAATCTTTCAGAAGAGGGCCTCTTGGGAAGGGCTTAAGTCATTGGGTGTTTGTTCTTGAAGAAGATATGGGGTAATCAGCACCTCCTCTTCCCCTCTCTTCATTTTCTGTTTGCCATGAGGTGAGTGGCCTTCTCTAGCGTGCACTTCCTCCATGATGAGCTGCCTAAAACAGGCATAGAGGCAACCCAAACTGGAATCTGCTAAGCTGATTATGTTGTATAGCTGGTGATAATGTGAGGAGACTACCAGAATGACAGGAAATAGAAACATACTTCCAGGACAGGGAAGTAGCTATTGAGAAAGAATAAAGAGCTGTACATGTTGGCAACAGACATTTAAGAGTTATGAAAAAAAAAAGTCTACACAATGAACTTTACACGTATTGTTGGTTTGCCTGGAGGGAGTCGGCATCTTGCATGTGGAGTGTCACATGACTGTATGAAGCAAGAACCTTGGAGTTTTATTTCTGCCGACAAGGTCATCCTCATTAGAAGGCCTTGGCATTACATTATCTAGCCTGTCAGTCATGTCATATAATGTTGTCATATGGAAACCTAGCATGTCACTTAACTTCCTTTGTTCTGTTCTCTCACAGAATAGCTAACTCTGGCTCCCACATAGCTCAGGCCTTCATAGAGTATTGGATGACACTGGATATATTGATTCCATATAACTGGTCACCAGCTTTTTGGGAAAACACAAAGAGGCACACTCCACTATTGCTCAGTCTCACAAACTGGTCAATAATATTCCATCTGGAAGAAAAGAATTCTTTCATGAATCAAACCACAATTGATGGCAAATGAGAGTATCCTGCTCCAGGAAAACTATCATTCTGCATACTCTTATGGTACCCTGGACATTGTCCACGTGTTTCAGTAGGATGGGGTATTTCCTTATTAATATCTCCCTGTCAATGAACTCATGATATATTATCTAAAACAATGTTACATCCGTGCAGCCTGGATAGCACAGTTTTAAGAACAGAGTCCTGTATTGACCTCTCTCCACGTGTCCTGCCTTCTACTCTTACCCACATGCAAACATAGTTTGCTTATCTTTAACCTCAAGCCACTGCTCTTATTATATTAGAATCATTTTGATGAGCTATATCAGAATAGTTTTGCATATTTTACCATTGTCTTTACAGTGGAACTAAAGCGTTAGGATGACACCATAATGAACATTCTGCTTCTAATATGTGACTACCTTAGGAAAAGTCTGTGAAAACTTCTTTCTCAGATGATTCTCCCCTCCACTCAGGCTTTGAACTATCAAATGGTCAGCAAAAAGGCCTCACCACCACCACGTCTGATGGCACAAGAGTTTTGCCACAACCTTTACAGCACTAAATATCATCTTTAAAAACAATAAATTCCTTGGATGCACAAAGATATTTCTAAACCTCATCTTGTTTTTAAAAGAGTCCATATAAACCAGAAATAGTGGCACATTTAATGTGTACATCGAGGCTTTAAATATCTTTTACATTTGTTTAATGGAGTATACAGAAGGAAATAGAGAGGTCAACTGATTGCAAAAACTTCTTTTGTGGTAGAGGCATGCAAACACGCCTTGCAAAATCATTCTGAAAAGCACTCTTAGATTTTGTCTGATGCAGGCCTCTAGGGTGACATAGCCCTGAAGAGCAGCTTTAGTTTTCTGTAAGAACATGCTTTGCTGCTTCTTGTGTGAAGCCCTTGCCATAAGGAAATGCTTCCAGACTGTGGCTCTCATGAGCAACTGATGCAGAAAACATTCACAGGCTGTGAACAACTTCACAGACACTAAAACATTAGGGAGGAAGCAAGTTATTCCGACATGAACTGTCCAGCTTAGGGGTCTATAAACCCAGGGATTCAGTGCAGAACCACTTTACACATATCTTTAAGAAATGCATACCTTATGAGACACTCTACAAAAGCTCTGCTTTGGTGAGGTAACATTTCCCCTTGGCTGGCGCTCTCTCTCTGTCTCTCTCTCTCTGTCTCTCTCTGTCTGTCTCTCTCTCTCTCTCTCTCTCTCTCTCTCTCTCTCTCTCTCTCTCTCTCTCTCTCTCTCTCTCTCTCTCGGTGTTCCACACTCCCCCTTCTCTCTCCTCTGCATTTTAATAAGTTGGCCTATTACATTTCTATGTTTCTGAGGATTCTGAACACAGACAATTATAACTCAAAATAATGATCATTTTTAAGAGAAAGTGTCACTCAGAATAATCTAAAGAAAATACAAAGGTAATGACACCCTGAGAGCTCAAGTTATATATCTCAAGAAGTAATAATCAAATTTATGATGACTTTATATATACTTAACTGTTTTTAGGAATCTGAATTAAAAAGTAGCAATAGAAACAAGACAAGCAACAATTCACATGAGGTCAGGACTTCTTCCTATCAGTTTGTATACAAATACACCTAATGCCCCTCTTCCCCCTTGAAACTTAGGATCAGTGGGCTGGAGAGATGTCTCAGAGGTCAAGAGTATTTATTTTTCTAGCAGAGGACTTGGTTTCAGTTCCCAGAACTTACAGGCTAGGGGAACCAAACCATCTTCTGCCCCCTGCGTATACTCATGTGGGTGGTACATAAACATGCATGTAGATGAAACACTCATACATATAAAATAAAATAAAATAAAATAAAATAAAATAAAATAAAATAAAATAAAACAAATGGATCTAAATCCTAAATCCATAAAGGCTGAAGATTGCTGGTTTGGTTTTCTGTGCACAGGGCAGCCCTACAAAAAAGACCCTGCAATTCTTGTCTCCTTAAATTTGAGCTTCTAGGCCTCTGAATGCTTTTAGAAACCTGTAGGTTGGCCTGGCAATCAACTTGACATTTGTATTTCCCTCAATCTGCGTTCTCTGGAGGGGCTAGGACAGGGACAAAGTGAAAAAGAGACCATACGCCCAACAGCTTCACAAAAAATTCTGCAAGGCAGAATGAAAGTGGATGAAGAAAAGGCAGAAAGATACAAATTTTTCCCTCCAGATGATTTTGTAGCAGGAAGAAAGATTTAAAACCATTGAAGGCGCTTTCTGATAACCACCTATGGCTTTCTCCAAAGAGATGCATGTAAAGTTGGGCAAGTTGTTTTCTGTCCTGTCAGGAAAATATTTAGTAACAGCCTTGTAAAAGTAAGCACTTGCTGCTGCCCCAGGGAGCTGTGGATTTGCTTTGTAGAGCTGTTTCTTTCAACAACTTCCTTTGTTGCTCTGCATGTTTTGCCACAAAAGGCCCGGTCTTGTTCTACAGATAGGTTTATCATTCTCTCTGCATGAGGACTGTGAAAGTACACAAACCCTGTGAGCTGCCTCTATCTGATAGTACCGGCTACTGCTGCCTCTGCCTATCTGATGATCTTGGCTGTTACTATCTGCTGTTACTATCTGAAGGTCCTGGCTGGTGCTGCCTCTCTATCTGAGGGTCCTGGCAGGACCCTAAGTATATTTCAGAGGAAGGCAGGTATAGTGAAATTCATACTGGTGACTCCAGAGGGGAACCTTAGGTAGCCAGCAGCTATAAAGTCATCTGAAGGTAAAAGAACTGCTTGCAAAGTAGCAATTTTATAATGATCTAATGGAAGGAAATATTACCTAGCCAACATGTACATATTACTTAAGAAAGCATTATTCAGTGTTAAGAGAGATAAACTTCCATTATTGAGGAAATCCAATGGAAATCCGAATAGCACCATTTGCCACTATGGAGGTGAATCACACAGCTATTGAACTTTGTGAGCCCCCGAGAATAAAAACAATATTCTTCAGTGTGACCCAGATATGATTATATATAGATTAAACAACATCTATCCTTCCCAACTTTAAATCCAACCCTTACGTTTTTATAGTTAAAATATGACCTTAACTGAACAGGTCTCACTTCCTCAGTCTGGGCCCAGTGATAGGTTAATGAAACTGTGGTAGCCATCTCCTTGTCTATAGATATCACTGATGGTGCTACTGACTTGTAGAGTTGTTATGAGAATTAAAAAGGAACTAACTAAACAAAGCTTGGTGTTTATTAAACTATAGGCAGATGATATTTCAAGCAACAGCAATACCAATAGCATCTTGAAATAATGCTCCACTACACCAAAGAACTGCTTCGGGGAAGTCTGATTATCCCTTTCTGAATATCATTCTGTGTAAGAAACCAAACCTTTCATTCACTGCAACTTCTGAAGCAAATATAACTGCCGGCTCTGGAAGGAATCCTCTCCAGTACAACATGGAAAGGGGCAACCCCTGGGCTGTCTAGGGAACCTGGCATCTCTCATCAGAGTCAGAGGTTATGAGTCACCACTACCAATGACCATTCAGTTTAACTTTCTTTCTGTTTCCAGTTTAGAACCACAGTAGCCAGCCAGGGCCAGAGCTCAGGGGCTCACACCTGAGACTGGATCCCTTCTGTGACCTTAATGGGTCACGTTTTCAAAACTAATCATAATGTAAGAAAGCTGGGATTTAAAACTCTAGAAGCCACTGACCTGGGCTTCACACCCAGCTGTTTTCAGTAACTTGCTGTGATGGAAAGATGGAGAAGGCCTAGGTTTAACTCTGTTTGGTCACTTGCCAGATGTTTAAGCAGGAAAGGATTTGGTCATCTGTTTCATTATTTATAAAATAGACACTGTAAGATTCAAACTGTCAGTGCATCAGGAGAGGAGTAAAGAAATTTACAGGACATAAAACGCAGGGGAACTTGTCTGGCCACGGTAGATGCTTAATGGGTGTTATCATTTTGTACCTGGGTTCTTTAGTTACCATATAAAGCCGAAGTACTTCCAGAAGAGAGTATAGGCCCTTAGCAGCTCTTTGATTTTCCCTGCCACCGTCATACTAACACTCTAACCCACTCACAGACGTAAGTCTTACTTGCCTTGGAACTTTTCAGATGCCTCCTACTTGCCTAGTGTGCGCGCTTCCTAATGTGCCTTAGAATTCCACTTAGCCCTTGGGAAGTCCCCTCTAACAATGTGCTAGCCAGCAAGCAGGCCATACCTTCACTTCCTTCCTTCCACCATAGGACTACCTAGTTCATTACACCTGTTCCATAGAAAGGGACTCTTCTCAGAATGGCTTGTGACATTTTTCATAGAACATGGAATTTACGAAATCCCTGCTATGTGATACTCATAGTTACGCAAAAGTAAAAACAGAAGACAGTTAAACTCACAAAAGTTTTGAGCTCTTACTCCTGTCAGGTGCTGTCCTCACTGTCCTCAGCACTATATCTATTCTCAAGTATAATCTAATCCCCTAGAAATCACTATGCAGTCTGTGTATTAACTTTGTTTTGCAAGCAAGGAACCCTGGAGTAGAGAAAGTCATATAAATAACCTAGTAAAAAGTCTTCACTCTTAGCTAGAAGATGAAAAGTCTCAAGGTATTCCTCTCTAACAAAAAGACAACCATTTCTGCTATTCAAATATATATTACTCCATGCTTATCTTGATCAGGGATACTGGAGAAGGGACCACATAAATATAATTTATTGACTTAAGTAAAGTCACATTAAAAACTTCAGGTTCTGCAACCAACAAATTGGGAAAAGATCTTTACCAACACTACATCCGACAGTGGGCTTATATCCAAGATATACAAAGAACTCAAGAAGGCAGACTGAAGAGAGCCAAATAACCACATAAAAATGGGGTACAGAGCTAAACAAAGAAGTTTCACCTGAGGAATATCGAATAGCTGAGAAACACCTAAAGAAAAGTTCAACATCCTTAGTCATCAGGGAAATGCAAATCAAAACGACCCTGAGATTTCACCTCACACCAGTCAGAATGGCTAAGATCAAAAACTCTTACAACAGATGCTGACTAAGATGTGGAGAAAGAGGAACACTCCTCCACTGCTAGTGGGATTGCAAACTGGTACAACCACTCTGGAAATCAGTCTGGCAGTTCCTCAGAAAACTGGGAATGATACTTCCAGAGGACCCTGCCATACCACTCCTGGGCATATATCCAGAGGATTCCCCAGCATGTAATAAGGATACATGCTCCACTATGTTCATAGCAGCCCTATTTATAATAGCCAGAAGTTGGAAAGAACCCAGATGTCCAGCAACAGAGGAATGGATACAGAAACTGTGGTATATATACACAATGGAGTACTATTCACCCATTAAAAAATAATGAATTCATGAAATTCTTAGACAAATGGATAGAACTGGAGAATATCATCCTAAGTGAGGTAACCCAGTCTCAAAAGAACACTCATGGTATGCACTCACTGATAAGCGGATATTAGCCTAGGAGCTTCGAATACCCAAGACACAATTCACATATCAAATGATGCCCAAGAAGAAGGAAGGAGTGGCCCCTGGTCCTGGAAAGGCTCAGTGCAGCAGTGTAGGGGAATTCCAGGACAAGGAAGTGGGAAGGGGTGAATGGGAGAACAGGGGGAGAGAAGAGAGTTTATGGGACTTTCCAGGAGGAGGGGGATCCAGGAAAGGGGAAATCATTTGAAATGTAAATAAAGAATATATCAAATAAAAACAAAACAAAACAAAACAAAACAAAACAAACTTCAGGTTACCAGAAAACCTAACCTCAATCTACCTGATAAGATGTTACTGTTCCTTTAGGAAGAACCTTCTAATGCATAAATTAAAAATCAGACCACCAATTAAACCTATGGTTTCATACTGACTGGCAGAAATTCAAGCACTAAGAAAGTCAACTTTTTAAAATCGTGCATTTAGATTATTGGTAGGGATGATGCTATAAAAGCATTATGCTAATATTAAGGTAGAAAGATTATTGGGAAGTTTAGGTCAGCCTAGGATACATAGCAAGATCCTGTCTCAAAAAAGTATATGTATGACTCTCCTTAATTCAGTCATGTGACAGATTACCCCTTTGAAATCAATTACTGAGTTATGGTTTTAGATAGACTTTGAGAGATGTTGACTGTTTATACTAATGAGTTTAAGATAAACAACTTTACTGTGCCCAAGAGTCCAGTTCATTTGGTTCAGAATGTGGTTTGAAAACCTAGAAAGGTTTTGCCTATTAAAACTGTAAACTTCCTTGTGCTGCCTGGTGCTTTGTCAACTTCACAAAATCCAGAGTTATTTGATAAGAGGAAACGTCCATTGATAAAATGGCCTATTGGTAGAATGTTTTCTTTATTAATGAAGGATGCGGGAAGGTCTATCCCATAGTAGAGGGTAATACGCCTGGTCTGGTTCTAGGTTCTATAAGAAAGCAGGCTGAGAAAGCCTAGGGAGCAAGCTGCTAAGCAGCACTCCTCCACAACCTCCACTTTAGTTCCTGCCTCCAGGTTCCTGCTCCATTTAAGTTCCTGTCAAACTTTCCTTAGTAATTGATTATAAGCTGTGAGACAGAAGAAACTTTTCTCCCCGAGTTGCTTTTGGTCATGTTGTTTTTATTATAGTAATAGACAGCTAACTAAAATGTTTCCCTTCCAAGTTTCTTAAAAGTGTTTATAAGGAAATGAAACTTCAAAATTTTTAAATGCCTTTGAAAAACATCAATAGAGGAATTTGAGTAAGTAAACCCAAAAGTTTAACTCAAGAGGATTTTAATGTAACATTCATAACTTCACAGGTAATCGGAGTTAGTCTAAATGTTTTTAAAACTCATGTTTAAATTCTAGTGTTAATAATTAAAAATCCCTCAAAAGGCCAGACTGGTAAGGATGCCCTTTAGCATAGAGAAGTTGTGTACTGATAGCCTGTCTGACAATTACGGAGCTAACTAAGAGACAAGCTCCAGACAGACGGGAGATGGTAGGACTCTCGCCCACAGTGAGTTTGCCTTGAAGCCACAGCAGCCACAGCAGCCCAGATATAAGGAGGGCTGAGGGAAAAGTGCCTGGTTCCTGCTTGGCTGCCTTCTCTGCCTGATGGAGAGTGCATCTACTCTTAGATGTTGCCATCCATTGCTGAGTCTGGAATCCTGCTTCCTCATCCTTCCAAATTAAAATGAAGACCCATTGTTCTCCAGGAATTCTCTAAGCTTCCATCATGACCAGGACTGACAGGCATCCACCCTTGGAGAGTGAGTGGGTGCAGAGTTTTCAGCATCTCCACTGTGAAGATATCCAGCACTGCACTGTTGGGTCCGAACTGTATAAGCCAATCCTCTTTGTTATATCAAATGATCTAGAATGTATATAATGATATATAATGAAGAGAATATAATCCTCATCCTATTGTTTCTGCTTCTCTAAAGAAGTCTGATTAATATTCTCCACAAGCAAAGATAAGTATGCAGAAATATAAATCTATTTATGACAGGCCTTTGATCATCTGTTACACCTAGGAGACATTCCAGACTCCTACCCACAGTCTATGAGGACTGAGGACTGACTCAAACTCCTGTGACCTTAACTCTTGGTCCCCTCCTGTGTGACTCCATACAGTCACACTGGCTCTCTTCCTGTTGAGGTGCAAGCTCCTTCCTGTGGGTGCCGATTATATTTGGAGTTGCCTCCACTTGAAATACTTTTCCCAAAATCCTTTGCATGGTGAGCTCATTCTTGACATTTAATTCTCAGCTCAGATGCCACCTTTTTCAAAGGCATGCCCTAATTGTCCCTTCCTTTAACAATCTCTGACACCTTAACATGTTCCTTCCCCTTAGAGGTATCTGCAATGCCTGAAATACGACAGTCATTTATTTGTGCAAATATTTATACTTGTCTTCTCCGTCGAATAAAGTAAAATCTCAATAAGAATAATATCTTACTTGTACTCTCTGAAGCACTGCCTGACACACATTAGGTACTCAATAAATATCTGCTGTACTGACTAGTCATTAAAAATAAATAAAACCTGTCTTTCATTAGTAGAGCTTCATTTTTAAAGCACACCGCTATGTAACATAATGCCTGTATGACCCAATTATCTGGGGTTTATTTGACAAATCTGATTATCTTATTTTGGGGTTAATATCCATGAATTGCTGAGAATAGGCTAAATGCCAAGCAGAGCACACAAGCAAATATGATCCCTCCCCAGGACACTTGCCATCCAAATTACAGGGATTCAAAAACCTTGGCAAGATGCCTATGCTAATTATAAAGTGGTCCAATATTCATGAGAAGTACTTGAAAAGCCATTATTTTTCCATGAAATCTTCTTGGCTGTTCCGTAATTAATATGTCAGTATCATCAGAAGGCTAAGAGATCAAGAATGGTGAAAACATTGTTTCATGTAACAACACTCATAGGGACAATGATACTTAGCAAAATATCACAGTGACTTGTGATGAGAGAAAGTAATCCAGAATCTGCGCATAGCAGATGCTAGAAGCCTGGGGGACAGAAGAGGATAGGAGTCATTGCTGTAGGAACAGCAAAGGGAAGTCGGGGAGATACAGAACAGAGCACATTCAAGAGACGATGGAAAGGGGTAAATTCTAATACCATTTGTTATGGAAAGCACCATAATCAAATCCCACCTCTGTCCCTAATTTTAAATAAGTCCCTTTTCTTATCTCAAGAATCTACACATCATCCTATTACCTGTTTCCTCAGCATCCTTCTCCTACCCCTACAACTCTCTCGAAAGGCAGGCAACATCTAGACTAAAACACATTAGCAATCTGTGGGAAGGACTTTTCACACTTGACTTTATAACTTGCCTCAGTTGTTGGCCAGACAAGGGTCAATTAGATCATTCATTTAACAGCAATGTTTGTTTGACTAGGTTTGTATATAATGCCAATTATGATATTTTAATTGTATTTGTATATTCTTTAAAAAGCCTTTCTTATTTTTTCCCTTGTAATTATAAAGGAACTTGGTAACTCAACTCTTTTTAGCCTTTGCCATTTAGGAAGCTCTGCCCTCCAGCCAGGGTGAGCTTTAGTCCCTGCTGTCTAGGGAAATCCCCATGCCACCCCCACCTTTTCCCTCTCTTCACTTTTTCTTACAGTTCTGTCCCAATTATTGTGTTTTGCATCTATGTCTTTTCTTGTGGGTTGGTTGAATTTTGCTTTGAAATCATATGTGATACAAATAATGAATAACTTGGTGAAAATTGAAAACTCTATTTAAAAAAAAGAAGAAGGGGGCAGAGGCCAGGTCCGACAGCAGCTGCACTGTCTGGCTCTCACCCACATCCAGAGCCGAGAGAACCCGGTCTCCGCCATCTTGCCTCAGCTCAGAGCTGCAAGCGGTCGCCGACCTGAGC
>BDUI01000003.1:2137824-2164739 GCA_002335545.1 Apodemus speciosus | reverse complement strand
AGAAGAAGAAGAAGAAGAAGAAGAAGAAGAAGAAGAAGAAGAAGAAGAAGAAGAAGAAGAAGAATAAGAAGAAGAAGTATGTTGTGGGTTCTGGCCAGAATGGGGTAAATGGTCAAGATGAATGGTCAAGCTGAAGCAGCACCCAGCATTGCAGCAAAAAAATCGAACAAAGACTACTTAAAAATAAGAACATCCACTCTAATTGTGAATATTCTTCTCTGTGAAAATAGGAAGGGACATTTCCTCATAAAAGCTTACCATAAAACCCGAATGAATGTTTATTTGGAGAATAAAAGAACATTTGAGTAAGTGGGATCCTTGAGACTTCGGGGGAGCAATCTTTTTGATTTGGGTGTGGGAAGTGGGCCACAGTGACTCAATGGCTGTCTGGAAGGAACAGAAATGTAGTAACCACGTATCACCTGGGCTCTGGGTCACCTGCTTCAGAGGCTGTGGTCTTTTGATGCTGGGAACTAGGAGGACATGTGGCTATGCTCTAAAGAGATCTGGATTGCACATTAGTGGTTACAACACACTTACATACTTCATTTTCTCCAGTCTCATCCATATCTTACTTTTAGTGTTTTTTTTTTTTTTCAGTAAAGCACATTTCCTGAACACTTATTTCCATGGAAGTAAGGAATGCTATAAAGAGTATAATCAGGTTTCCACAGGTTGAATCGTGTTCTCCAGGGGGTCTGGCAGCCTGCACTTTGGTACCATGGGGGTTGGGGGGTAAGAGGGGAGTGGAAGGGTTTGGAACTCTCTTGGTGGGATGTAAATAAGCTCATCCAGGCTAGACAAAGATAAACCAAGCAAGAGCACTGAGTGATAAGGACAACACTCTACACACAGGATATGCAAATGACTCCCTGTGACCTTCCAGGGAACCCAGGGAAACCCAGGCCACACCAAAAGAAACAAATGATGACCTAAAGGAGTAATGACCCAAAAGCCATGACCCACAAGACTGACCTGTTAGAAATTATTATCCACCATTGGCCTAAATCACAAGATTTGTGTGCGGTTAGGTAGCAATCAGTAACAGGAACAACCCAAATGGGTAATCTGAAAGTTCATTTTGGAAGCCTGTGCTTGATCTCGTTACAATCGCTTCAGCAGCAAGTTCTTGTGTGACTAGAACACATGAGTGTCCAGATGAAGATGAAGTGATTGACACTCAGAACACACAAGGATCTCTCCCAGAAGCTTGGCTTTGACAGGCCACCTGGAGCAGATAATTAAGCCAGCTTGGGTCTGCTTCATAACTGTACAACACAGAGTTACTTATGTCTTCCACTTCATCCCCTCAGGCAACTTGGAACCTTCCAGGGTTAAAGAAGCAATGCCAAAACTCAAAATCAATAGTGCCATTTAAATGATGACATCCCCAGTGGGAAAAGATACTTGACTTCATGCATCAATGACTTGAGCTACAGGCATGGGCAGACATCAATAGGTCGAAGATCTCATTAAAGCTTTTTAATTTCTGCTCAGTGGTATTAGGATTTATTTGATGCCAAAGACAGGGCCCACCACTAAACAACGATACTGGGTCAGTCAGTAGAACATGTCCGACACACTCACCTGATAGACTTTCCAGGCAGGCCAGGCAGTTCCCTTGGCTGCATTTCCTGGCTTGATGGTCTACAGCTTGCTATGTGGTAGTGGTTCTTTGTTATTGCAACTGTCCTTCATCAATGAATCTACTTCCCTGTCATCTTTTGCCAAAAACTCAATTTTCTGGAAAAAGAGTCGGCTAGCCTTGGTTTGGGCTGTTCAGATAGTATTGTTCAGAAAACCACCCTCCCATCCCCTGTCCCAGACCCTATTGGTGATCTCCTAGCCATGAAACCCAAAACAAACACTGAACTTCCAGTAGGATTATTGGAAGTGGGAAACTATCCATTTGAGTTGATAAACCAGTAGGTTAGATTTTACTAGAAGCCTTCTTGCCATTAGAGGGAGACACTGTCTAAGAACAAACAATGGATGGGCCACTTGATCTTCTGGATTCGGCAGTTCTCCAAGTCAGGCAAATCTGTACTTTCTTTTCCCTTCATATATAAGCCAGTAAATGACTTTTCATCATTTAGACCACTTTAAGTTGTATTTTCTATTTCTTGCAATCATTTCTCAGAAAACCGCAATAGGCTCCTGCACAGTTTGATGAAATGTCATTTACTTTCTTGGACAGTGCAATTTATGACAATTCACTACACTCTTTCTGAGCCTTGAATAGGAAAAAATGTCCATGCATTAAGCCAACACCACTTCAACAAATACTATTCTATTGGTTTCTGTGAAGTTAAATAAGCAAATAAGTAGCCTGAGATATTAACGGAACACTAGGCTCCAAGTCAGCCTTCACATCAGACATGGCACAGGATTAGAATGTAACTCTTCATGAAATGCAAGCACCAACTGCATGAATTTACAGCTGGAAACAGAAGATCTTAGATTATTTGGTTTTCTGTTCCCTAACTCTCAGCCCACAGCATCAGGCCTGTTGCTGGAATGTGGCTAAATCTGAGCAATGATTTTTTTTTTTTTTTAAAGGCAGAGTCGTTTCACTTGTTCTAAAATCTGAGGTTTCATCTGACTTGGTTAGTTTTCTTTTTGAATTTTGCAAAATGATAGTAATGGCATATATAAATCCTTCATTTTCTCTTTGGAATATGAAGCAAGTGAGGCCATGGGTCACCCCAGAGCCTCACACTTTCTCAGCTTTGGCAATGACACCCATGCTCTCTTGCCTCCTCCCTCCCAAGCCCCAGGCCTTCTTCAGGCTCTCCATGCCCCTCACCACTAGAAATTCTCTTCACAGAGGTCTTATTTGGAGCATTGGACGTAAGAGCATCTCCTTTCTTTCACCCCTATGTCTACAACTCCACTTCCTGTTAAGTAGCTATCTTCCATTTGGGAAGGGAAATAGATAAATTGTAAATACCTATAAATAAAACATTTATTGATATCAGTCAAATAGATTGAAAAATACTGATAATCAACATTGCTTAGGGCATCAAAGCAAGACATAAGCACCCTATAATGCAGGGACTATCAAATTAATGATGATTATGAGAACTTTGCTACAGTATGAGGGAGTGCCCAGGACAGAAGTTTAAGCAAAGTAGTCCAGAATTAAAAATGCAGCTATGTTAAATGATGGTTTAACAGCTGTGAATAAAACATAGTACAGACCATACAAGCTCATTCATACTTTTGGGTAGTACTTACATGCACTCTTATATAAACTTATGCCATTTAGACTTCCTCAAATGAGTTCATTCTGATGAGTTTCATGGAAATTTTACTCAAAGTATGATACACTAGTACTCTGAACATTTTAAGGTGTAGAAGTTTAAGAAAAAGCAAGTACTAAATGATTCTATGACCCAAGATGTCCTCAGGGGTCTACTGGAATGTCACAGAGTCCTTGGGAGCACTGTCCTGAGAGTGGAGTTATGAAGTTCTAAGGACCCTAGTTAGATCTCACAGAAATTTAATTAATATAAAAAGATCAGCCTGGCCTCTGAGTCTTTCTGGTGTTCTGTCTTGCTACAGAGCTCTTTCTGTATCTTCTGCATATGGTTCTTCCTTTCAAGCCAAACACATAGGGTTGCTTGATTTGAGAATTTTGACTTCCAAAATTGTGAGCTAAATGAACCTTGGGAATTTGGACCTAGAAAATGACTAAGACGGTGAGTTTCACTTGGTTTACTAAGCTTACTCATTCTCTTCCATTACATGACACTTCCATGGTTTCCTATTCCCATTCAAGCCAAACATAAGAGGCACTCTCTAAGGTCTTCATTTTTTTTTTTTTTTTTTTTTTTTTTTTTTTTTTTTTGGTTTTTCGAGACAGGGTTTCTCTGTGTAGTCCTGGCTATCCTGGAACTCACTCTGTAGACCAGGCTGGGCTTGAACTCAGAAATCCACCTGCCTCTGCCTCCCAAGTGCTGGGATTACAGGCATGCGCCACCACGCCCGGCTAGGTCTTCATTTCTTTACGAAGGTTCCCATGTCACATAAATGTTTTATTACATTTTTATGCTTTTGTCCTTTAGTGTTTGGTCTGTCTTTAGTTGTTCCACCTACAACCAAACCCCAAGGTGGACAGAAGAAAAGTCTTCCTTTTTCTGCCTTCTCTACTGCTAGTCAGTCTATATTTACTGAACAATTTAATCATAATTGTCAACTTGGATGGATTTAAATCTTTGGGAAAACACATGTCTAGGTGTCTATGAGGGTGTATCACGAAGGCTTATCTGAAGTAGGAAGGCACGCTAGTAGCATCATCTAAAGAGTCATGGTCTTGAACTAAAGAATCCAAGAGAACAAGTTCAGTAGCAGCCTTTACCCCATCTACTTTCCAATGTAGATACAATGAAGTAGCTGCCTCCGTCTCCTTGTCAGTGTGCTTCCTCTGCCATAATAGCTTAGATTCCCCTCAAACTACACACCAAGATAAATAAAACATTATTTACTTGATTTGTGCCAGATATTTGGTCACAACAGTGAAAAGAGTCACCAACATAGGAGCTCTGAGAACCACAAGGAAGTCACATTATTTTTAATGACTTCCTCTGAAAAGCAAGACTTGGTATATTTTTATTGCCAGCCTGGTAGTATGTGGTCAGCCTAGCAGCCACCTCTCTCAAGGCTAATGTTTACCCTCGCCTCTGAACTACTTCAAAACACATCATCCCTGTTTAGCCTATATCATGCCCATCTGGGGATCCATCTGTCAGGTACTTTCCAAACAAATGGAAGTTAAGTATCCCAATCACAAAAAAGAGGCTATCACAAACCAAGAGGAAAATCAAGGACCTACAGGGGGTTCAGCACAAGCAATCAAAGTCAGGTAGACATTCCAGGAACATAGTATCCCATATGCTATTTCCCTACTAGAGCATGTTCTAGAAAAAGAGAGGATTCACTATTGTCAGAATGTCAGGACTGAAATCCCTGAATGCTGGCCATCTTTGAAGCTAACACTTAGGTTCTGACAACTTCCCAATTCATTTCCACCAACTATGTCAAACATCCGGCATGATGTCTAAGGCAGTTTTATTTGATCTGGCTTTTCTGGCATCTGAAACTCAAGATGACAAAAGCTGACATCTCTTCTCAACCACTGTCTAAATTAACCAAGCCAGAAAAAGGGAGTAGTTCCATACAATGAAATATTAATAGACATTATCTCTAAAAGACTTTATCTTAGATGGATGGTCTCAGATGGTCTACTGTATGCCAAAACTATATGCATAGCTCACTCCAGCAGGGAGCCCAGCATGTCCAAAGTGAGAATATGTATGACTGTTCTATGGATACAAATGATCATTGCATATGCATGGGAAGAAGAACATAGAAACTCTTCCCCATTTGACTCCAGACCCAATTTTACTGCAGTGAATGAAACAGGATTTTTGTCAAAAGGTAACAATGCCAGTGGTGTCATTTGTGTAAGACAGAATGGAGGAAGCAGTCTGGAAACAGAGACTAGAGGTAGAGGCTATGTAGTCAGAGTGAAGGCTTCTGGGAGAAGGGGACAAACAACAAAACAAGACCAAAGTAAAAGTGTTTACAGTGTTGGTTGGTTAGTTGGTTGGTTGGTTGGTTGGTTGGTTGGTTGGTTGGTTGAAGAAGTGTTTTTGTTTTTTTTTTTTTAAGCAAAGCATACAGAAGGATGGAAGAGTCCTACCACAGGTTCCCACCCACCCTTTATCTTTGCAAAATTCTCTGTATCTTTCACTGTCCTTCTGTGTATTCCCTCAGACAATAATTATGAGCTCATACTAAACCATTGCAGTATTTCGTGTGGCCAACAAAGCCTCTGAGAACAAGCTGGTCTCTTACATATGACATATGAAATGTAGGAGCATGACTATCACATACGTAAGCACACATGCACACAGCTCCTCTTTCCTTCTAACATCCCTTTCTTTTCCAGAGCCATGCCAGGCCCCTTCGCCGGTAACAGATTGTGAACAGGCTTGGCCTTGGCTTTGTGGAATATTTATAGATTCCCGAATGCTACCTCAGCAGTAGGTTCCTATTACACATGTTTGAAAGAGGTACTATCTTATAAGACGGTGTCTCTCTGGTGATAATACACCAAGAAACAACAATGGGAAGTCCATCTACCACCATATGCTAATTTCAATCCTTAAATAAATAAATAAATAAATAAATAAATAAATAAAGTGTTACCTGCCAAACTACTCTGTTTTGTATAGATGTGCATTCTCATTTTCTCTTTCATAAGTAATAAATATTTCAAGCATCCTGCTACCTTACAAACTTCCATGATTTAATACCTACTGATAATTTCAGGATGGATCTATTACTCATATAATACTTATAAAACAGTGACTTCTTAAGTCTATCATCCTGCCCATATTTATTAGTTGATACGATACTCTAATGTATATATTTCTCTTTCTCCTCTCTGTTTCCTTGTTTTTCTATCTCTCTGGCTCTATGTCACTGTCTGTCTCTCTGTCTATTTTTATGTCTCTCTATGTATGTCTGTTGTCTATCTATCTCTCTGTCTTTCTCTCTCTCCCTTTAGTTACTTAGTTACTGTTTCATACTATACTATTTAATGCTATTACTTTAATATCTAGTACATAAAACATGAAGAATTAAAGATTTTGACTAATGGATTCTCAGGGCTTTGTCAATGGTAGCTCTTGTCCATGCCCTTGGAAAGATCCTCAAGACAGTTCTGTGCCTGTGTGTATGTGTGTGTGTGTGTGTGTGTGTGTGTGTGTGAGAGAGAGAGAGAGAGAGAGAAAAGACAGAGACAGAGAGAGAGAGAGAGAGAGAGAGAGAGAGAGAGAGGAGGAGGAGGAGGAGGAGGAGGAGGAGGAGGAGGAGAGTCCTAGAAATCAGTTCTAACAGTCAAAAGCATACCCCTGACTCCTACTTCCTCCAAGTGCTCTCACCTCCTGACTTCATTACAACCTCCCAAAAGAATACCACCAGCTGGAGAGTAAGGACTCAGACTAAACCCTATGCAGGCAATTCGTCTTCAAACTGTGACAACACACAGTAGACTTTGCTCATCTGGTCCTAACATGTCTCCTCTCAGACTAGCTCCTCTGCTGTACTAACTAGGTCAACATTCTCATCTGTTCTCTTTTTGATGAGTTTATCTGCTATTCTGCTATACAACAAAACCACCCCAGGCTTTTCCCGTGTGTGTGTGTGTGTGTGTGTGTGTGTGTGTGTGTGTGTGTGTGTGTGTATCAGACACTTCCCCAAGGCGCCATTATTTTCTTTGGTGGAGAATAAACACCAGATAGAAACAACTATGGGGAACGGAAGTATCTTCATTGATACTACAAGTACCATTCACTTAAGCCTTAGGCGAGGAGAGAGAGCTAAGAATTCTAAATGGGTATATTTAGTTATGCATCCTTATTGACACTTGTAATATCAGTCTAACAACTCCATGCTTTTACTGGCTTTCTGCTATTCCATGTGTGTATTACCCTTTCTCTATAGTGATAACCTTAGCTCCTCTCAAATATCCCTCTAACCCTAAAGTAGATAGAAAATACCTTCACAATTGTTCCTCTGGCACTACTCCAAACAACAGATGCAAAAAGCTTAGGGTTTCTCTCCAGTTTTCTCCTCTTTAAAACTGAAGACGCACAGTAGAGGTAGGAAGTCTTTCTTATAGTGACCTTGTCCGTGTGCTGTGCAGGTAGGCATAATTACTTCTGGATTCATTACATTTTCTCTCCAATCCTTGCAAATTATATTTATAAAAATTAACCTAGTATCAAAGCTAATACTATACAAAGGTATATCTACAGAAATATCACTTTTTCTTTCATGTCTTGCCTATGTCTGGGAGACCACCAATTTTACTTCATCCAAGTTTATATTTTCTGTATTTATTTGGCAAAAACAGAAGGGAAACATTCAGGAAGAGGGAGGAGGTTAGGATTGTATTTGCTTTAGAGCTTTAGGGTCTCTCTCTCTCTCTCTCTCTCTGTGTGTGTGTGTGTGTGTGTGTGTGTGTGTGTGTGTGTGTGTGTGTGTGTTTCATTTTATTTGGATTGGCTTGTTTGTGACAGATTCTCACTATGTACCCCAGGCTAGCACTGGACTCATGATTATCTGGCCTTAACCTCTTAAGAGCTGAGGTATTCAGACACATATTCTGATTCCTCTTTGTCTCCCAATGAGTTACAACACACTTTAGAACTCCCCTGCACAATCACTTTCTTGTAGTAAGGACTATCAATCCATAGGCCCCCTCTTCACTCTACTTCACAGAATAACACTGAGCTACCATGGCTTCATCAAGCAAGTCTTCCA
The DNA here is from genome assembly GCA_002335545.1 of Apodemus speciosus. NCBI lineage: Eukaryota > Metazoa > Chordata > Mammalia > Rodentia > Muridae > Apodemus > Apodemus speciosus. The sequence continues at coordinate 2,156,405 of BDUI01000003.1, read as the reverse complement.
CACATTTAGGAAGCTTCCATTCATTTATATGATCACAAATGACCCACATGTCTAACAGAGAAGCTTCCATACACTTAAAGATTATTCTTACAGCAATTTTAACACTCTATGTCTTTGATCACTTTTCTAATGAATTTCTGGCCTCTCTTTTTTTTTTTCCTGAATTTGCCAGAACAGTACATTTTATGTTTATTAGTACTTTGTCAGTAACATGTTGCTTAAATATTTTCTCCTAGTTTATCACTTGAGATTTGACTTTTTGAGTTCTCTGTGAAAAAGGATTTACTTAATTTTCTTTTACTTTAAAAATTTTCATATAATGAAATGTTATTACATCCGGTGGGTGCCTTCTTTTAATCCATCTTATATAGGATACCCTTAATGGTTAGTTTTAAACCCCTTCATTCTGTTAGAGAAAGGGGTGGAAGGACTGAAGATGTGTTGTTTGCCTATGGACCCTCGGGCAATTGTAAAGAGGCATGAACTTTATTTCTTCAGAAGCAGCTTCCCAGAAGCATCTCTCCCCACAGGTGTGTCTCTCCAGAAACCTATGAACAGAACCCAGATGCCCAGACAGGGTGCTCATGCACCCCGACCCTGGAAATCCTTGTCAGGAGAAAACAATAATCATAGTTAAAAGTCTCTTCTATAAGCCTGTACTTCTCAAAAGCAGTCATAAGCCCCATCATGACTCACTGTCTCTTAGCCATGGTGCCCTGAAATTTTATTAATGTTATGTTCCTGTTTTAGAAAATGACTAAAACTATACTCATCAAAAACAAATAAAAACGATAGCGCTGTTATATCTTAAGATATATTATGTAAGTACACTGATGTATCTATGTATATATGTGTGCACAGGAATGTGTGTACAGGCACACATATGTAAATATATGTGTGTACATGAAACCAAAGGCCTGAGGTAGACCTTGGTGTCCTTTCAATCATGCCCTATTTTTGTTTTTGAAAACAGGGTATCTCATGGAATCTGCCTCTCAGTCCTGAATTATAAGCCTGAAGCACCACGCTCAGCTTTTTGATGTGGGCTGAGCTTCTCGGACCTGAGTCTTCATGCTTGTATGGCAAGCAAGCACTTTACCAGTGGAGCTTTCAACCCACCCCATACCTATCAAAATTCTTTATGTTTGAAGCTGGTTCTGCCTGTTCTTTGTAACATGTCTCAGTTTTTACACGCTGTGAACATTTTTCCATGTTATCCGGTTGTCAGCAGTAGCTGTTTAAGAGATGACACGGCATGCTACTGTATGGACACATCAGATATTTAACCAAGAACTGGGCTCTTAAGACATTCCAGCTTCTTTTTAATATCACAAAGAACCCAGCAACACACCTTTGTCCAAGTAGTACTTTAAGATAAATATGTAGCTGCCAAATTGCTGGCTCAAACGGTATTTAGAAAAGTGAAGATGGAGTGTGTAAAAATAACTTCTCGCTTTGCCTACCCACTTTATCATTCTTATAGTCCATTTAAAAATCTCTTGATTTCGTACCACAAGGCTAAACAATAATACAAAGCATGACAAAAGCCACAGACAGGCAAATTTAGAACAAAGCATCACTGATATGTCTTTAAAGCCCTTCCAATGCTATTTCCAGACACCATATCACCTATTGAAATACCCTAAAACCCCACTTTATTAAAAAAAACGAACACTGAAAACAATTAACTTGGGGTTAGGGTGATAAATCCTACTCTAGGCCCTAACTGCAGTCCCACTTTGCAGGCATGTGAGCTTGGCTCTCCCTTGCAAGGTTTGTATACACCGAGACCCAAGGACGCCATGGCTGGGAACGTCCTGTGAAGCTGCTCTCATCCGAGGAGCTAAGTAAAAATCCATGGACAATTTTCCCTTGTCGGTTCCTGGATAAATACATTTGCCTAAGACATTTTGACTTCAGGTCCTATGCTAACAGCCCACATTTCTAAATTAGACTTTCAGTTGGAAAACAACAACATAGATTTTTTTTTCCGACCAGAAGCATCTGTGATTTTCCAGTAGCGTGAGGCTGCTACAGACAAACCGACCGCTTTGCACACCCTAGTGTCCCAGTTTAGGATTCTGAACCTGAGAAATCTTGGCAGTCTTCGAAAACACTACATGACCAGAAATACTTGCTTTAAAATTTGATGTTTGGTGTGTGGAGCTTCTTAACAAGTGTTTATTAAACTGCATAATTCCAAAGCCTGGCGTGTTTTCCTGGGAGCGGATCACATTTGCATATCTTTTTATACTTCCTTTGAAATTAATATTGCCTTTTGTGTCCTGAACTTAGCTAATAAAACTTGCCATTTTTGTGTCTCACTGCTATGAGCAATACAGAGAAAACTGACAAAGGACCCCTGCAACGTCAACATACGCTTTGTCTTTACACTATTATACTTCTTTCATATGAATATATTAAGCTAAGATGAACACATCTTTGTAAAATCCACTGGTCCTGTTGAATAGCAAGATGCACAAGGGTGAAATCTGCTCATAAAGAAAGGAAGACTAGTGCTAAAACAGGAGCCAGGGACCCGGCGGGGTTCATGGTGGTGCCAGGGGCTCCATTCACCACTCAGTGTCCCTCCAGAGGGCTTAATTACCATTATTCCAAAGACATCCAGAAAGGACTGGGCTGCTTCCTTTCAGGGATACATCCTTGTAAGATGTTAAAAACCCGGCACCGATTCCTTCTCCTCTGCGTGGCACAGGGTGATTTAGAAATGGCTGGCATGGCAGGGCTGGCGGAATGTTCCATCAGGAGCATCTCCAAGAAGCAAATCAAATGTATGAAGGGGCAAACTCTCTGAGTATGGCAACCCCCCATGGCAAAGAGCAAGCCTCCCTCGTGGGAGTTTCCCTCACACCTTTGGCTTCCAGCAGCTGGTCTGCCCAAATGAGAACCTGTTCAGTGACCTGGGAAAGCCGGGGGCAAGACAGAGGAAGCAGGGATAGTGCTGGACTCCAGAGCACTGGCACAAACATGCCCTGCAAGGAGGGACAGCCCTTACCCGAAGTCCTGTCTTTTTCAACATCTTACTCCAAGCTTATCCAACTTGCTTGACAGGCAGAGTAATGGGGACTTGGGGACAGTGTTAGGGCAAGGGGGAGGAAGTACAACATTGGAAGAATATTCTGTCTTATTAACCAATAGTCCATAAAGGAAAATAATGCTTTTAAGACTGCATATTAGCCAAGAGGTGGAGGCACAAGCCTTTAATCCTAGCACTTGGGAGGTAGAGGCAGGTGGAACTCTGTAAGTTGAAAGCCAGCCTGGTTTACAGAACAAGTTCCAGGACAGCTATGGTTAGAGAAACCCAATCTTGAAAAATATTTTTTTAAAAAGAGAAGAAATACTAATTCAAAGTCACAGTGGACAAAGTACCACACCACAGTTAAATAAAGATTAATTTTGTAGAGCCATACTCAAGACTATATTACAATTACAGTCATGTGTTTTTATGTATTTTAAGGGTTTTTTTTCTTGCATGTACAACATTAAAGTAGCTAAAGATACTTAAGATTGACATGTTGCTGTATTATAATTCACTTCAGGCATGAGTGTTTTATCTATATTGAAACTAGAATTCATTATAATCTTACCTTCCTGTATTTACTCATAAAGTCATCAATGTAGTATTTTCAACGCTTGTGCTTTTATTTATAATGATTTTAATTGGGAGAAATGCTGTGTTGAACATTTTCTGATCATAAAGTGAAGATCTTTAATTGTAGGGACACCCCAAGACCAAGTTCTCAGCACAAAGATTTATTTGCCACAGAGGGACAGAGGGCAAGGAAAAAGAGATGAAGACAGGAGATAGAGGATGAGGGAGAAGGGGGACAGAACAAGAGAGAAGGGGAAGGGTTATTTGTCTGGGGGGTGGATAGGCAAACAAAGAACTGACTGTGGATAGAGAGGAAACAGCCCGTGGGCAAATGGCAGTTTATAAAAGGAAAAGGGAAACCCTCATGGCTTAATTTTATTGGGCATGTAAGTTAGGTAAACCAAAGGGGACTTTTGATTTCTGGACATCAATGCTTTGATAGCTGGACCTTGGAAGAGGACCAGGAGAAGGAAGTGGCCAAATAAGACTAGCTTTAAGAATGTGATATAATGATTCTGAATAGACAGAAGGGGGCGGGGGGCAAAGTCTGCCAGATCTGTGTTTTCAATACTCAGGCTGGGTAGAGTCTCTTTGTAAATATGCTTGACTTACATTATTGAATTTCACAAAATTTATTTGTGTTCCATTTCCTTTCCCTCCCCCTTCCTTCCTTCCTTCTTTCCTTCCTTCCTTCTTTTCTTCCTTCCCTTTTTTTCCAATAGGTTCCAGTATGCCCTGCCACTACTCGGACCCTTGTCTAGCATTTTGAATATTTTCATCAGTGTCAGAGTTACTATTTCCTGCCTACAAGGTTTATAAGAGCTTAAAAGCTTGGAAGTGACTTCTCTAGAACAAGAGCCTTTCTCTTGTGTTGCTAGTCAAAGTCCAAAGGCAACAATCTACAAGAGAGATAAATTAGCATCAGCTATATCCATTTATGCTTATCTGCTTCCCAGAAATATCATATTCTCACAGTAACATCAGTGACAGCAATTCACCCTGAACATAAACTGCCCACCATATGGACAGATACACATACAATCGATTCACATTGGCAGTTCTAACAACAAAACACTGGCAAGAATTTCAATGTCATCTGCATTATAATTTTTGTATCTTCACATGGCAAGTACTATTGAGCTCTAATAAGGGATGAAGAAGGTCTTTATCACATAAGATGGACGGTTACCTGAAAAATCAAGCTGAGGAAATAATACAGAAAATAATAATAATTAAAAAATAAAATAATAATTTTTATATACTCTGCATAAGAGTTAGTGAGTACGTGTATATGTTCATTTGCTGTGGATAAAATAGAATATGTAAAGAATGAAATCTGGCTGAAGAGATAACTTAGCAGTTAAAAGCACTAGCTGCATATGACCCAAGTTCAGTTCCCAGAAAGTCAACATACACATGGAGGCTGAACAATATTCTACTCAATGATACCTTAGTTAAGGAAGAAATAAAGAAAGAAATAAAAGACTTTTTAGAATATAATGAAAATGAAGGCACAACATACCCTAGTAGTAAGTAATGATATTTTGCTTTAATTGGTAGGAGGACAATTGTCTGTAGGTTAGTGGTGCAAAGTTTTTTGAGAAATATCTGATTCTACAGAAGATAAGGATAAAACTCTTTGTTATCCCAAGGACTATCAATGGAGAACTGTATAAACATATGAAATATAGAAAGGCATGCCTGGACAGAAATGATCCCCACTCCTTAGGGAAGAAAACCTATCTTAAATTAACACTACACAGATAACTTAGCTGATTTGAAGAAAAAAATACCAAGTAATAATGTACACTAATAGAAAACATTGACAACAAAAAGAAGCCATAAAGAGCCGGGCGTGGTGGCGCACGCCTGTAATCCTAGCACTTGGGAGGCAGAGGCAAGCAGATTTCTGAGTTCGAGGCCAGCCTGGTCTACAGAGTGAGTTCCAGGATAGCTAGGACTACACAGAGAAACCCTGTCTCGAAAAACCAAAAAAAAAAAAAAAAAGAGAGAAGCCATAAAAATGAAGCAGCAATCTGACAGAACTGAATAGGTATGACCCGTCAGGTAGGTGACATCTCCTAGCTAGTATTTTGACCAAAAGTATTTAAACTGACTCTACTCATTAGGAAGTAACTGGCTAGATCTCACACTACACAGTAGTGTAGAAGAACCTGGCCTGAAATACAGATTAACTAATGACAAGTAACAGGAAGGAGGGGGATTACTGTAGCTTTAAAGGAGTTCAAAGCTCCAACAAACTGTTTTGCCTTTAGAGAAAATCACATGTAAAGAGTCTAAAGAGACAACAGGACAACAGGACTAAGTGAGCAGTGTACTGTTTGCCTAGGTTGTTGTAGGGAAAACACACACACACACACACACACACACACACACACAAATTAAAAAGAGAGACTTTGCAAAGTGTAAAAAGCATAACAGAAGTTGGCAATGTGTTAGGTCATAGTGTAAAGCCAAGGATATGTTTTGTAGAGCCTTTGCAGTTGGAAGGGTGTCTCAGTGGGCAAAGAAAGAGAGGGTACAAAGGAGAGAGAGAGAGAGAGAGAGAGAGAGAGAGAGAGAGAGAGAGAGAGAGAGAGAGAGAGAGAGAGAGAGAGGTGTCTAGGCTGATTCTATGATAGGTTTCAAAATATAGTTCAGGAGACTATAACTGGGCAAGCCCAAAACCAGGCTTCAGGCAATTAGTCAGAAACTGCCCTACCATCAGAAGCTGCCCCGCCACCTGGCCTGAGGCAAGGGCAAATGGATCTGCAAAGTGGCAGTTTCCAGACTTAACCAGCAACAGTTTCCAGCCCCCACACCCTCGTAATGGTTCTGGAATGTGGCTAAAGATAGACTCAACAGATTAAGATAGAGGTCACCTACCCTGGATTTCCCCTAATGTGGTTTAGATCAGGCTTGCCAGCTCACTTCACGTGGAGGAGTTGGTGTGTGTGTGTGTGTGTGTTCATCTTGGAATGAGAGACCTCAGCATGCTGGGCTTCTGTAGAATAAAACACACTTTGCGACTATATACTATTTGAGTCTGGGGTATCATTCTTTGGGGAATCCTGGACCCTTACAAGAGAGAGAGGGTGGGGGGGAAGAGGCCAGCTAGAACACATGGAGGGGGGGGCAAGGAGAAGGGAAGAGAAGGAGAAAGGGATCTGTGAGAGAAGAGTCAGAAAGTCAAGAGAGGCCAATCAGTTCTTTTTATAGCAAGCCAGGCCTACCTGGCTGTTGCTAGGTTGGGCGGAGCCTAGAAGGAATGGTAACACATATATTAAGGTTCTTGGGTATATAGCATAGTTGCATTACTAAATTACAGAAATATAAAGCTAAATGCCAGGGGACATCTAAAGCTACAATACAAATGCGTTTAAAGGTACACAAATGAGAAACTAGAAGCCAATGGATAATTGTGAGAAAATGTTAACAGCCAAATCCTCATGCCAGTGTTTGATGAGCTGTTCTCTTCTCACAGTGTTCTTTAATTTAATGTTCCTTATGAGTTGAGAATAACTTAAATAGATTGCAAGGTCCTCCTAGTGAGGTATGCAGCATTAACTCCTTCATTTCTTGTGATAACTATACTTGATCAAGACTAACAATGCCTCTTTTCTGCAGACAAGAAAAACACACTTTCTTGGGATAAAATGATTTGCACAAGCCTGCATTTGGGTGGCTGTGAGGTTCCTGTTTTTGTTGATGTTCTTCTATTTTGTTTTAAATCTCATTTATTATCGATGTATAAGTGTATATGTCTCTCTCTGTCTGTCTGTCTGTGTGTGTGTGTGTGTGTGTGTGTGTCTGTGTGTGTGTGTCTCTGTGTGTATGTGTGTGTGTGCACTCGTGCATGTGATTCTAGAGAGGGCATATGTGTCACAGAATGCTCATGGAGCTCAGAGGATAACTTGATAGAATTAGTTCTCTCCATCCACCAGGCCTCAAACTCAGGTCAGTAAGCCATTTGGCAAATACTTTATGTGCTGAATCGTCTCATTAACCTTGGAGTTGAGGTTTTATGCTGTTCTTTGAGGTAGGCCTTGTGAAATTCAGTCTGGTCTTAAACTTACCATGTACTAAGGATGACACCGAACTCCCATTCTTCCTGTCTCTACCTCCCAAGTTCGGGATTATAGATGTGTGCTACCACACTTCCAGGTGGCTGGGATTTGAACCTAAAATATTTATATTAGGATCCATTATCCTAGCCAAGGGCTCTACTCTTAAAGTAAACAATACATCTACTGGACAGCATAAGCATATTAATCACATCACAATGACTATTCATATCTGATAGAGTTCTGTGCCCTGCTCAGCTGTGCAGCTGTGGCGCATCTGTACCATCCTGGTCAGTTCTTTCTCCTGCACTGGAAATATGATAAAGATTAAGTAGAAGCCAAAAATAAAGTTGGGCTCAGGGACTGGAGTGAGTTCTGTTAAAATTTTGTAAACATAGAATCTAAAAATAGGGTTAATGAAGTATTATTTTTAAGTAGAAAAAATAAGCAAAGTAGAGACATCAATGTACATACATTATACACTAAATAAATCAAAGAAAGCAGAACAAAAATGCAAGTGCTTTGAGGTTTATGCTGTGTTGAAGATGGTATTGTAAACTGGTCCATTTCTTCAGCTGGTAGTCCTCCCAAGTCCCCTGACACATCAGAAATTATACCATTAGTCAATTAATCAGCTTTCTTGCACAATAGCACAATGGGGTATCCTCTTTAACTCAAAGGAATAGCCAGCTCACTAACAGTAGCTCAAACAGAGGGAAGTCACAGGATGGAGGAAAAGCATGGAATGCTCTGCCGAGCAGCAGACACAGACAAAGGCAGTCGCACTAAAAAGAAAGTGCAAAATGGAAAGGGAAATGTCAGGAATCAAAGGTTAAAAGAGAAAAGATCAGTTGTTTTTTAAGGAAGATATAGAAAGATATCTCGTATGAAGTAAAAAAGACTAGTGGAGATTCTGAAATTCTAACTGGAGCTGAAGCTTGAAAATTCAAGGCAACAAAGAAAAGCTGTAATAGGAAGCCTTTCACTCAGTCACTCACCAGCTCCTTCACTTAACCCCGAAAATGTGGAAGGCACTTTACAGAGCTGTCAGAGACAGAAAACGTGAGTAAGACGGTTCCTCGACACATAAGAGACCTAGGCATCCAAATATTTCTGATTTTGCATCTTCTTACTATCTAAATGTGATTTTAATTATTGCCATATACCTTTGCTCATATTCTCAGCTAAGTAATTACAGCCTCTGCATTCTCTATAACAGCAGGTGATTTTTAACGCAGCCGCCATACTGAATGAGTATACTCATTATGAAATGAAAACATGTTTACATTTCTGATATGCTGACAGCATATAATGCAGCCCTGTTAAGTAGTGCTTGGTATATACAGATTCTTCCATATATGGAAATACACATCTTCTATTCCACAGAGGAAGTGAATGACAGGGATATATAAAGGATTTTAAAAGATAATTAAGGAATCCAAGATGGCAACTGATACTTAGGCACAGTCTGTTAGAATCTATAGGGAATAAACTTGGGCCATCAGATAACCACCATTGGAAGAGGTGAATGACTCCTAAAAATCTCTAGTATAATAAACAAGTAAATTAGGAAACTTTAAAAAGCAGAATGCTAAAGTTACAGCCTTTCCCAGAGGAATCGGCAATGTATGGGTCACACATACTGCTCATGAGAGAGAGAGAGAGATTCTCAGTAACAGACATATAATGAAATTTGCATGCAAAAGAGGGAACCCTTTCTCCTTAGCACTCTACTAAAGTAGCCATAGACTACCACATTTTAAAGCCCTCAGCAGCCTCAGCTCAAGAATCACATAGTCAAGAAACTCAGAGATAGTGTTATGACCTTTGTCCTGCAACCAGATCTCAAGAATTCCTCTAGACCAGTGGTTCTCAATATGTGGGTTGCATATTAGATATCTTTTTTTATCAGATATTTACATTATGATTAATAATGGTAGGAAAATTGCAGTTATGAAGTAGCAACAGAATAATTTTACAGTTGGGGGGTCACCATAACATGAGGAACTATATTAAGAGGTGACAGAATTAGGAAGGTTGAGAACCACTGCTTTAGACTGTACTAAGAAAGAATGTATTACACATGTGCACTACACAGTATTTAGTGACAATAAAAACCTCATTGGAGCCAGAGTTTTCCAGGAAACATAGATACTAGGCAAGGACTGCTTGGGGTGGGGTCAGTATGTAAATAGACTCCTGAAAGGCATCCCAGAGGCGTGACCTGCCTCTAGGCCTTCACTTCACAAAGGACCATGCTGGCCTGTGGGAGCATCTTGGAGGAACTGCAGACTTTGGGCTGTGACCAACAATCCAAAGAGATTGTGTTAAGACTCTAGAACCCCATTCAGCTCTTGAGCTTTAACCTTTCCTCCCTCTTTATTTAATAACACATTGTTAGTTTTGCTGACTAATTTGGCCCTTCTTTCTCATTCTCCTTCTTCTCTTCTTTTCTTTTCTCTTTTTGCTATTTCATTTCTGTTTTGTTATACCTTCTCAAAGTCAAGAGCTAGCCTTGCTTGTCAGGGATCCCTGTCTCAACTTCCTGAGGATTAAAACTCCTCGTGCTATTTTATGCATTTTTTATCTCTCCATTTTCATTTCACACATATACATATCTATGTCTGCATCTCATCTACCGATTAACTCCCATGGTTGTCCTTTCCATCCAGCACCTCATGTGCTTCTTACTTTCATGCTCTTTTTAAAAAATGATCCAGTTCCGTGAATTCCATTAGGATTGTTTACGCAAAGACAAGCACATGATCAATGGCTATATAATATAGCCATAATATCATAAAAGAAAACAACACCCTGACTTTGGAAAATATTTCTTTAAAGCTAATTTAAAAAAAAACAATAAAAAGTAAACAATATCATGATTTTCCTGGGATTACAAAACCCAACAAGGATTCAGAGTTTTCTTCCATATACTTTCATAATTTTTTTATACATAAATGTCCAGAGAATACAGGAAAAATTAAACTTTGCTTTTATTAACCATTTCCATGAGATCACTATTGAATAAAATGATAGGGGACCGATGCTTTGATCTAAGTATCTACATTAGGTCCTAAAAAAACAAGTTAAAAGCCAAAGGGAAGAGTTCCATAGTTGAAAAATCAAAGCTATTGTTACCTGGCTCTCCATGAATCAACCGCAGTAATAGCCAAGTTTATAAGATGACAATACTGACTGAAACATAGGAATGGTTTAGCTAATGTGACCTGATGTTAGCCAGCACTCTGTCTGTGTGTCTCTGTAAGGAAATGAGCCTGAAATGACCCATTTGCTCATCCTTCTGTTTTGGTCAGATCAGTAGCTTCAATGTCTATAAACCAACTTCAGCTCAGCTTATGGGAGTGTCTCTTCTGTCACATGGAAGGAAATGTTACCCAGATTTTAGATCAACATAAAGCCAAAGGATATCATTAAATGAAATTTGTTACCATTTTGTATTTTGACACTACTTAAATTTGTCAGAGAAAGTTAGATATTTATTTTAAAAGAAAGAAAATATTTTATTTCCAAAAAAATCAGGAAACCAAAGTGAAACATTTGTCTTGAATATGATTCATTCAAAATGGCAAAGGAAATCTCATTTTTACCAAGAAGCTATCAGTTCTTGTGGTTAAGAACAGCAGGCAGTGGGAAGATGAATGGATTTGTGTTTTTTTAGAAGAACACTGTTCTTAATTATTCAGTTCCCAGTAAAGGCCTGTCGATACCCCAAGTCACCTCCCTCCTGAGATTAAGAGGACAATAAAATTTATTTCAACCTCATCAAAAACTACAGAAGCAAATGATCTTCCCTTAAAGAAGAACCTGAAAGGTCTTACAGGGCACCTTTTATATGTTATTCATTTACCAAATATGTGTTTTTAATTTCTCCACACCATAAAGTGTTCTTTCCTTACTGAAGATATCATTGTGTTCTACACACACACACACACACACACACACACACACACACACACACACACACACTCCCATGATTTAAAACATTTCCCAGTGTACCGTAATGGACTTTGAGAGCTAAGCAAGCCTCCCATCGGAGGCCCAGATAGCTTCAGTAAACCCTGTCGTCACAGGGTATTTTCCTGCAGCGTACTGGTTTTGTCTGCACAGATCAGCACTGCCAGTTTCTTTAGCTTTCAAGAGAACACAGAAGAGTCCTTCAAAGCCAACCGGGAAGAGATGTCCTGCAGTCTAATTTCAAACTAGGTCTCATATCAGAGTTCTTTAAAATCAGTTTTTAAAGGTTTATTTTGCGATGTTCTGATAAAAACCTCTAACACTAGAGGTTTCTGTCTGATGAATGCCACAGAGTGAACCAGTAAGTCTGCAACAGAGGGAATGGGGTAACATTATTACTGTTATTATATTTGATTTTACTGAGTGAAAACAAAGAAACAATTCAAATTTTAAAAAATAATCTTTACTTATTCTGGTGATCCCTTACATCAGCACTTTAAAACAAATCACTGACAATAATTTAATAAAATGCTGACAGTAATTATATGAAGGTATCTATAAAATAATTAAACCTTCCAAGCAATGACATTTAATGTGTGTGTGCAGACATGTGTGTGCAGACGCACTCACGCCAGCAACTCTCATAGTTAACTGTATGACTGTACTGCGCTACCACTTTTAGTTTTAGAATAAGAATAAACAAATGGACAGAAGAGGACCCAAGCCCCAACTCATGCCACCCCGAGGCCTGGGTCTGAAAAAGATGGGTTTCTTTTTGGATGGTAATGGCAAAAGAAACATGTCAAAACAGATATCTACCTGGGCTATAGAACTGAATCAGATTTAAAATTAAATTCTGATTTACCTATTGGGTAGCATAGGCTGCTAACTCAACATCCTTAGCTCAGTTCCTCTTCTGAGAACAAGGAAAGAGACTATTATAAAAAACTAGATGAAGATATAAATATGTATCAGCCAGAACTTGATCACCGGGACAAACACCCAAAGAAACAGCTTAAAGGAGTGATTTACTCTGACTCAAGGTAGCAGGGGTCTTGGCTAACCTTCGCTTGGATCCATTGTTTCAGGTCCAAGGTAAGATTCAACATCAGACTGAAGAATATGAGCAAGCACAGCCACTCACCCCAAGGCAGTCAAGAAGCAAAGAGAGACAAGCAGAGTGTCAGGACAAGCTATGACCTCTAAGGATGCCCCATGGCCTACTTCTGTCATCCTATGATCCTCAAATCTGAAAATGTCCACCACCTCCCAATAATATCATAACATTATGAATTCATCAGTGGGTTAATCCAATAATTAGACTAGAACCCTCACGATCCTATTATCTCTCAAAGACTGGACCAACTCTGAGAACAGCCCTTGGCATGTGGTTTTTAGAGGTCACTTTGTGTTAACAGAATATAAGACCAAAGAGTGCCAGAAGATTCCACCCCAAAGTTTGTCAATATATATTAAGGGTTACTTTAAACTTGTGGGGATTTAAAAGGAACAGATGCGAGAAAAATGTCTGCGTTCCCTCTTTGCACATAAAGGCAGTAGGTGAACTCATAAAAGGCCTTTTCCCTATCCACCAGGTAAGAATAACTGTATGCTCCCAGGCCCGATGCACATTTAACCAAGATGGATATCTGGTGTCAGTCATTAATAATGACAATTAACAACAGTGACTACTTGTACATTTAAGTGTGTGTTCTGAGATAGGCCCTTTTCCCTTTACCGTGCTGGATGCTTCAACTGGGGCCCCTTAAGTTAGACTGACACATGACAGATTAACTACAGGAAAACAAACCTTTATTAAATGTGTGCATTGTGGATACATGCTGGGAGTACCCAGCAACAAGCCATGCCAACAATTTAGATTTGTATCTGGCTTTGCATAGCTCATAAAAGAGAACAGAGTTTTTAGAGAAATGACTAAGCCGAGGAGCAGGTCTTTGTGCCTAAGTAGGAAGTGCTGGGGGATGGATCCACAGGAGAATGAATGAGACATAGAGGATACTTGGTGGAGTCTGTGATATAGATTCCTTCTAGTGTCTCTGTCAGCTGGTAAAGGTCAAGAACTTTCTCAGGTGAGAAACTATGGGCCATGGTAATAACCTAGTGCCCCAGTTCTCCCAGGCTGACCCAATTCCTAAAGGCTCTGCCTCCCATGAACGACATCATTAGTCACCAGCCAGGGAAACAAGGAAGATGCAGCATTCCCACCATGATGTCATACTTCTTCTAATGGGCAGGATTTTACAGGACGCTCACTGCTGCCCCACTTAGTATCGACCTCCTCATTTACCTAGAGCTGACAAATACAAGTTGGCTTCCTTGAACTCATGGATACCTCTGTGAGTTTGAGGACAACCTGCCTATATAGTGAGTTCCAGGGCAGGCCAGTCAATCAAAACTATATGGTGAAAGTCTGTCTCAATAAAAGAGAGAGAGAAAGAGAGAGAGAAAGAGAGAGAGAAAGAGAGAGAGAGAGAAAGAGACAGAGAGACAGAGAGAGAGACAGAGACAGAGACAGAGAGACAGACAGAGACAGACTGAAACAGAGAGAGAAAAGAAGAAGAGAAAAGAAAAGAAAAGAAGAGAAAAGAAAAGAAAAGAAAAGAAAAAAAGAAAAAAAGAAAAAGAGAGAAAGGCAGTCAAAGTCAAGGGTAGGGAAGAGATTTTCTCTCTGGGGGGTGGGGGGAGACATACCTTCTAACCATTCATTGGAAGAGAGGGCTCTGATAGATGGTGTCTTTGCAGACCTACTATGACAGGATTACCTGTTACTTCCCCTCTTTCCTTTTTCTCATCTCTTGAGGGGCTAAACAGCCATTTGGTTCTGATTACACAGCTGCATGCATGCCCTCAATGGGAACACAAGAAAATTTAAAGTATGCTATCTCCCTTCAAGGAGCTCAAAATAATACAATCATGGAAACAGGGTATGCATATCCTGAAATTCTAATAACAAGAAAATACTAAACAAATAAAATATTTCGGTAGCAGGGCAAGATTATAATGGAAATTGTGTCCTAAGGCTAGGAGCCATCCATTTAATTCATAGTACACACAGTAATTACTCCCCAGGTTCTGAGAAGAAAATGGAAGAGAGAGGGAAGGTCCAGGAAGAAGAGGGTCAGGTGGTCACACAAGCCAGGCACATACAAAGTACTCCAGAGCCAGGGAGCCACAGCAGTGGGCTCCTAGGGACACATGGCCAGGATTGGTGACCTCTGCATATTCTTCAGTGGTAATTATAAGTTCAATGTGTCTGAAAGAAGTTCCTGCCTCACGACATCTGCCGTCACTCTTCCCTTCAGATAGTGTTCACAAGCCATTTGCTGAGTCGCTACCAGCCATATAACCTAGAATTAATAATGAGGATTTCTCACTGACCTTATACATTCTACTACACCTGGTGGGGAACAGGAAAACAAACAAACAAAACTGTTTGCTGGGTTTGTTTGAATGAAGGCTTGTAAACTTTGCCTTCTCTGTTTGGGAACTACTGCTTTTGGTGTTGTTAAAGCAGCAACTTGTAAATTTCCGTCTCTGTTAGAACATAACAATGGAACAGAAGGTGCTGCTTAGAAGGAACATATAAATTTCAGTCTCCACCACAGGAAAATAAGCTCTGATTACACTACATAGTTCATACCCCTCAGGTGCTTCAGTGCAGATTTGTGCTTAATGAGTTGCTTTTGCAGGAGCAGAGAATGGAATTCACAAGTTGTTATTTAACTTTTTTAGAAGTGTATTTTTCTTCTGACTCTTTTGCCACCCCCTATCTCAAAACACAATATGAGCAATAGGGTTTATGAACATCACCACATGTCGCTTCCTGTAATAGCGATTAACACAATTTAAGCATTGTTCTTGGGACCTTGTGGCGCCATCCACAATAGCAGAGAGTGACACAGCTTTGGGCTGTATATTTCAAACCATGGCTGTTTACATGGTTGGGGGTATGATGGGCTTTTTTAAAAAGTTGATAATACATAGCATTGTTAGCATTTAATTTCTGTTTGTTGTTAAAAAGAATGCTTGATTTGTAGCACTTTCATAAGTGCAGCTATTAGAAGGTCAGAGTCAGTGGGTTTAATAATTTTGCCATTTTTTCAAACAAGTTTTTAAAGAGTTATACTGATATGAAGCATAGGGACGTTGGAACAAAGTACTCAGCTGTATTCTGCAGTCATAACATTATGAAGGAAGGGGAGTTTCCAACTCAATAAAACTGTAGGAATAGCCTAACAAGGGGTATTCTAATAGACAATATGAAATCCCATACCAAGGACTATTCTCAGAACAAAATCGGGTATAGAACAGCTTAGAAGGAACCAAAGACCTCTGTACATCCAATGATAAAAGGACAAACATGTAAGTGCTTGTAGTTTCTTACCTAACAGTTTTCAAATAAGTAATATGCATATGAAAGATATATATATATTACAGGATACCCTGGAAAATGTGTGTCCTGCGGCTGATGTGCTCCAGTATACAGTGTTCAGTCCACACATACATAAGCATGTCTTATCCTTAAAATGTGTGACCACGAATAATAGCATCTGCCATCCATTTTTTAACTCAGCAGCACAGAGATTGTTATACATAGGCACATTCTTTGTGATAGCTTAAGTGTACCACAGAGACTATAAAGTACAGATATCAAATTATTTATTCACCGAATCCTCTATAGCTTGGACACTTACACTGTATTAAATCGTGTGTTTGTAAATGCAATGCTACTATAAATATTTTTGTACATAGATTCTTGTGATCACACATGCTATTATTTCTAAGGCAAATGATAACAAGGTGCAATGGGGAGATCAAAGCATATATGTATTTCAACATTTACAAGGAACTGTATTTCCAAAGACAACATAGAAATGAATGTTCTTTTTCATGTTCCCAACATACCCACTAAAGAACAAATCCCAAAACTGTCGCAGGTTTACCATCCATTTTTTCTGCTAAATGATTCCTTCATTCTTTAGTAGGATAGGGCAAAATCATATTTTGTTACTGAGCATAGGCATTAGTAATAATTATAATTGACAATTAGTATGATTGTTACAAGTTCGAGGCCATTCCCTGACCCATTTCACACTGCGTTCTCCACTCTTCTATAACCCTAACTGGTCAGACATCTTTAATTTGCGGATTTCCTGAGAACATGGATTATTTGCATTCTGCAGACGTCTTCAAAAAGCCATTCACAAGTGCATATTTCATGGCTGAATATTTTTACATAACATCAGCTGGAGCCCATCGTTCTAGCATTCTTGCCAAGTGTCACAACCTGCTCTATTATATCAATAAGCAGCTTCAATTAGTCATTTTCTCCCCATGGTGACGACAGCTATAATAGCACACAGCAGTCTGATGAAGTTTGTAATACGAAGTAGAGATGAGGGTATTAAAAAGAAGGCAATGCAAAATTAGAATAGCACACAAAAATATCCTACCTCCTCAGAAGTCATTTGGAGGGCTGACAACATTTCAGATATTGGAGAGTAAATACAGAAATTCAATTGCTTTTGAAGAAGATGAATAAATAAATTTGTCATAGGAACACATTTTTGCCCCAGATAGAGGTCTGGTTTATACTGACTAATTAGTCATTAAGTGCCATCTTAAAGGACGTCCCAAAAAAGAATAAAGTGAGACAAAGTGTAAGTCTTAAATAAAATAGCGAAATGCAAATAAGTGCCCATGATGAGTGCTGCCTTGAATGCATTGTATGACAATAAATGCATTAGAAGGTATGATACCAGTGACTTCCCTCAAGACCTCCTTGCAGCCTTGACCTTCTCGTGTGGTTGCTTGGGTCACAAGGCTTCACCCCAGGCTCACTTCCCTGGCATGTAGTCAGAGCGTCCTGACGCTTTGCCTCTCTTCTCAGTCTCTTTCAGTCCCTTCTACACACAACAACTAAAGTAACATTTTTAAATTATGAATCCGATCACATCACCTTTTCCTCCAGGCTTTCAGAGGTTTCTATCACAGTTAAAATGGGATGGCAAGGCCCTACATAATACAACCCTGTTGGCTATGCAGCTCCGCTGCTCCCTTCTCCTCCCCACTTTGGCTTCTGTCAAGCAGGCTGTCAACTCAGATCCTCCAGCCTTGCTGGTACTCCTTGCCAGAGGACTCAATGCCATCTTCCTAGCTATCCCTTTTTCACTTCTCCTGTCCCCAGATGTCACCTCACTAGAGAAAGATTCCTGAGCCACTCCTAATACCTGCATGCTGGTTTACTTTCCCTACACCACTTAATTTTATCTAGCATATTGTTATTGTTATATAAAATATATAGTAGTTGTATATAATTGTCTAGCATGTATATTATGTATGCTATTTGTTGTTAATGGAAATTATCTATATAGTATATAATGCATTTTTACATAATATACATTTATAGGTCAGCTATCAATATCAACTTTCAGAATAAAATTTCTATAAAATCAAAAAATAAGGATATAAAATGAGATCCCAAACATACACACACACACACACACACACACACACACACACACACACACACTGCTGTTGTAAATAAGGTTAGTGAAAAAAATCTCATTGACCTTATTTGGCTCAAATTCATTTGATTCAGCATGTAATGAGTTCTTATTAGACATGGTGTTCTAGAAGAATGGATTGCAATGCAGTCTCACTGTGGAGAAGAAAACATAACACAATTTGAGAGATGAATGATTAAGATACATTAATGAAAAGAGTTTCTTTTACGAATAAGGGTGCCCTTACATCTGTTTGACAAAAACTTCAGGTCCCTGAAGAAAGAATTGGAGGAAGACCTCAGAAAATGTAAAAACCTTCCATGCTCATGGGTTGGCAGGATTAATATAGTTAAAATGGCAATCTTGCCAAAAGCAATATACAGATTCAATGCAATCCCCATC
>BDUI01000003.1:2116398-2135454 GCA_002335545.1 Apodemus speciosus | reverse complement strand
ACCGGGGGAGGGAAAAAGACATATGGGACATCTGGGGGGCGGGGAATCCAGAAAAAGGGAAGTGAAATGTAAATAAAGAATATATCCAATAAAAAAAAAAAAACAAAAAAAAAAGAAAAAAAAGAGTTGAAAACATCGACAGAGAGAGGCGATGAGTATGGTAGGCAATGTCAGGTGTCCTAGAAGGGACTAGCACAGGCAGAGAGAAGCCTTTTTGGTTACGTGCACTGGGAAATTGTCAGAACACAGTCCAAGGGTGGAGTCCTGTGAGAGGAACTCTGAGCACTTGCAAGAAAACTCCAAGAAAATAAGACAAGGGTCTTATCACATCAGGTTCTCCAAAACCACAGAATCACTCTTGGACTGCATTTTCATGACTCCCAGGTATAGTGGATTGGGAGTAAGTTTACTTCAGCTGTTGCCATTCATGTGCCTCTGTGAAAAACATGGTTTTGCCACATGTGGTTTGTTCTTGTGGTTGAACACCTAGCTCATGTGATTCTTCTTAACCCTCAGAGATTTAACTACCTGATGCCCAGCATACAGTTCACTATTACATGAGACTTTAGTCCACCTCACTTTTAGGCTCTGCTCTCCCAGGCTCATGCTGCCAAGAAGAGCTGTAAATAGGAAATAACAGAGAGTGGAAGGTAAGGGAATTCAGAATACATTATAAACATGCATACAATGGTCAAAGAACAAATGCAATTTAAGGACAAAGAAAGAGATGGATGAGATAACCAGGAAGAGAAAGGCACTCCAGGTGAGAGCCCAGCTGACATCGAACCACCTTATTACCAGTTACTACCAGTGTTCTTCAAATTCCAGGCACAGAGCCCTGGTGCCATTTGGTTCTCTGACAGATTAAACCAAATTTCTTTCTTTCTTTCTTTCTTTTTTTTTTTTTTTGAAAATTTTTGTTTCCTTTTTCTAAAATTCACTGAGAAAGCACACATTCAGCACATTTCAAAACACCTTCGTAATACCTGATAATCTGTATAGCATCATTTATTTTTGTGTTTCTGTGTAAAGTTTTCCTCTTCTGCTTATATGTAAATAATTTTCATTTTATGAAACAATGTATGACTTTCTCTGCATTGAAACTTCTGTAAGTAAAATCCAGTGGGCTGTTTCCAAGCCAGGCGCTCAGTCAGTCACAGGTCTAGTGGCTGGGACACCTTGCCCAGACACAGAGAACCCACTGTGAAAGTCATTGGAGATGGCTTTAAGTCACATTTCTTGGAAACACGCCCTCTGCCTGTAAGTGGTGTTGTACTTACTATTTTCAGGACTGCAGGAGATATGGCATTCTTCAATTCCCTCATTCAATTCCAGCAGAAAACCCACCAATGAAAAATGTGACGGATGTAAAAGTTTGATAAAAAATGGGAAGGGCAAAAGCACAGACAGGTTTCAGGGGTTTGCTGTTGTACCTGTTTGATAAATGGTGATGAGCTGATTAGCAGGTGGGAAAGCAACCCACAAAACACCCAGATGGGGCAACCTGCAGATTACCCTCAAAGATGTGGCCATGATGAAGGGGAAAAGAACACTGAATGCAGTACCTGGAGACAGGACATACCAAAGACAATCTCCACAGCTCAGGGCTTGGGGAAAGTATAAATGGGAGACATATAACCGACAAAGGAGGCTGTTTTCAAATATTCAAGGCACTTGCTGGCCATTAATCCACTGCTTGCTAGTTAAAAGCTATCGACCTCCTACAGACAATCAAGCTCACACAGACTAAGGTGAAACCCCAACTGCCATTCAAAAGGTCTGTGTTTCTTGGACACACAGAACTTGCCCTGGTCTATCAAGTAGGTGAAAGTGACAGCATCCACTATAGAGTGGATACAGAGTTAAAATGGGGTCAACCCATTTAGCAGAGTGTTTGCCTACAATAAACATTAGGTGTTTAGGCATGAGAAGAGAGCCCCATCAGCATCAGAAGAGTCAAGATAAATCTGTGGAAGAAAAGCTTAAACTGGTGGGACATCTCTATTTACATTGTGCTAATACTTCATCTGACTTGGCAAAAAAGGGAAAGCAGCCACATGCCACTTTATTTTATTGATGAACTGTCAAAGGCATACAAAGAGAAGCATGGTCTTGGCTGGTCGTGACAACTGCTGGTGACAGCAGTGCAGAAGTAAAGAGCTCCCTGGAAAACTATACCTTAAGAAAGCAAGACCGACATGAAACACAGCTGAAATCATCTCAGGGAAGACAAAGAGAGTTCCAAGCTAGGCACTCAACAGGTTAAGGCTCAGGACAAGGGTAGACTGAGGGGTCTAGCAGCCATAGCACCAGAGAGTAGAAGAGTAACCGAGCAATCGGGGTGGACGGAGAGTTTTGGGCAGGGACACAGAGCATTTACCTACAGAAACTGGAATGTGAATGGTACTGATGACTAGGGCAAGAATCTCCTGGAGGCTTTTAATTAGAGAAAGGCAAGGGACCATGAGGCTTCATGGTAATTAGAGAACTACTGCCAAGGCTGGAGCTGGAGGGGAGGTGCACACACACACACACCACAGAACTGCATGAAACCACTGCCCGAGCTTGTGTAAACTGCAGCAGTCAAGAGGCAGAAGCTACAGGTTCAGAAGTCTAGGGTTGTCTGTGGCTAAGTTCAAGGCCAATCTGGCCTGCATTTGACAAAGAAGACGGTAACTGTAGAGTACCTAAACAGTGACTGAAAAAGAAAAACAAACTTTCAAGCATCTCTTTTTATTATTTTGTTGTTGAAAGTATTTATATGATGTCACAAGTTTTCTGGGGAAGGGTCATATAACCACATGTTCATTCAATAACTCATTCAGTCATTAAGCTATCTATTTAGTACCTAAATATATGTTCAAATATACTGGAGCTGATTTTTTCTACCAAGAAGAGAAATATTATAGCAATGATTTTCCTCATTATATCTAATGCTTTGCCAATTGTCAAAAGGGGTGTGTGTTGGGGGAGAGAGAACTGAAGAGTAGGGCCTAAATTTAATCAAATATTTTTAATTAAAAGCTTTTCTGCTGAGAATAGATAGCCTTTGAAAGCTTGTATAAACTAAATAAATTATATGTAAGAATATTAGTGACATTATAGCTTTTTAAATGACATTATAACTTCTAAAATGTCAAATGGTTTTGAATGTCAAGTGCCTCCCATCCCTTAAAAAAATAAAAGACACACAACACCACGAATCGTCCAGTAGACTCCAGACCAGAACCATCTATTTAACAGTAGAACATTCATTCCCTGCATTTAACAGTGATACCTCAACTGGTCAGAATTGCTTTCACGGAAGACCAGGCAAGACACACATGTCCAAGTTGGGCAGTGTGAGAAAGGGGAAAACAGGTTCCCAGGCAACACTTAACTTTCAGCTCAGCTCACGATCGTGCCAGAACATTACAATGCAATAAAGGTAATTTAATAATGCAGCCGGTCAGCCTCTGCCCATAGTAGAAAGCACAGGAAAATAAATGAGGCTTGCATGCCAAAAAGAGGCAAACTTCTCCAGGTGATGCCTGCAGCAGAGAGATGCCTGCTAATAACACATGGCTTGTCTCTCCATTCATTATGCAGGAAGCCAGCCTCAAAAGGAATTCTACGAGGTAAAGTTCTAAAAGAGGAAATAAAGAAGCTCACCTGCCCTGGCCAGGTCTCTGAGAATGACTTGGAAGGACTATCCACAGATAATCCAGCGGGATGCAGCAAGGTTCCTCAGATGTCAAGGGAGGTAATTATTCCTGACTTGAAGGGGCACATTTGCTGTATAAATTGGCCTCCTCAACTCATCCTTCCATAGGGCATCTGATACAGAAACTGTTTAAAGCACATAGCATTCTCTCCGGTTTTTATCATAACAGACAGAGAAAAATGTGCTCTGAGTGCTTGGCAAAGCAGTCTGGTATTAGACAGGGACCCATTATCTTCAACCTTTGTGTCTTTACCTCTTCAGACTCATAGAAAACCCTCCGAAACTACTTCAAGTAAAGCGATACAGGGTCTCGGAATTGCCTGCTTCTAAGAGAAAGCCATTGTTTCCACATTATAAAAAATAACATGAGTTGAGGTTACTGATTGCTTCTTTCTTTTTCTTTTTAAGTTTAAACTGGCCTGTTATTTGGTCAAAGGTTTAACCTATAAATGTTAGAAGCCTCTGCTTATCTGGCCATGTTATTAATGTGTTACTCCTCAGTCATTTCCGTTTCTTCCCAGACTCTCCTCTTTAATTACCAAGACAACATTTCTCTGTCTCCGTCTTGCATTCTTTAGAAAACAATTCTGACAGGTGACTGCCACCAGCTATTGCTTCTAAAACCAGCAATGAAATGTCAGAGGAGGGACAGTTAATTAAAATTGTGTACGCCATTTTGCATCCTTTCATAGTCAATAAATACACAACTGAAGATGCTTCTCAGCACGTGATACAGCCTGTATAAGACTCTTGAATGTGTGGCTGTTAAAAATCAGGACCTATCAGTGTAACTGAGTGCTTTGTTAACTTCTTGCTTCATTGATTGCAAAACTAATTTAGCTCAGTTAGTGCAGAATTTGGTATTGAGATCTACTGAGGTGTTTTTAAGAAGTGAGGTATCTGCTATGCCAGTGTGGAGACTTGGGTTTGATACCCAGTACCTATATAGAGTCAGCCATGGTAGTATGGACTTGTAATCACAGTACCAGAGAAGTAAAAATAGGTGTATTCATGAGGGTTATTGTCATCTAAACCTACCTAACCAATGAGCCCCTGGCTAGGGAAAAACCATTTCTCAAGAAACAAAATGAATGGCTCCTGAGGAGTGACACCCAAGGCTGAAGTCTGGCTTCCACAAATGAGCATAAAGGATGTGTCCTTAAATATTTGGACATACATGTACACACACACATCTGAGTGTGCACACAAATACACACACAGTGTTTTTTCTAGAAATAAGTCAAGGAACACATTTGCAATCTACAGGTAACTTCTGGGAGTAAATCTCCCTGTCTATTCTATACAGACTTGCTTAAATTCTTATTTAACTATAACAATATTTCAGAAAGTAATGGTAGAACACAGCAGTTAAGAGCTCAGACATTGGAGGCAAATGTTGTTCCTTTCCACCCTGTACAAGTAACACAAGGAACACAACACTCAAGGCTCTTGATAATTCTGGAGCCCCTGTGTCCTCATGGGAAGAAGTGGCCATGCCTTTTGGACTGGTGAGAAGAAGAAATGACAGAATCTGTAGATACTTAAATGGTACCTGAAACTTTAGGATAAGGAATAAATATAATGTGTTTACTTTAGTTGATACTTTATTAGTCTGATAATTATATCCACTAGAAGAGTCTGGGAACCTAAGATCATTCATACATTTGATATACAGTGGTCTGCCCTTGGGGGACATATGTTTCAAAATGCTAGTGGACACCTAAAACTTGAGACAGCTCATATACACCACTAGGGTTTCTTCTAGATTCCTTTTTCATTCGACATCCATTTTATGGCTTTTCCTTGGCATGTGTGAATTGACAGCATCGGCCTCCTTATGTTTTTTGTCAGATGTAAAATGAAAGGTTATTTGGACAAAACATGAAGGAACAAACACACAGGTGGATCTGAAAATGGAGGTATCCCTAAGTGACTCCACAGGCCTATAAAATATGGATACACCGAACAAATGGTTATTCGTATACTACATGATGGAGAGATTTCTGCAAATCACTTAGAGCGATGTGCACTTTAACACCTACTAAGTATCTGTTTCTGGAATTTCAGATTTAACATTCTTAGACAATGGGTGGCTGAGGGTATGTGAAACCATTGGTAAGGTTAGGATGATGCCACTCATGTACATGTTAGGTTACTTATTATCCTGCATAATAAGTAATAGAGGATATTTAAGAGGTCCTTAATCCTGAAACTAACATTTATTTTTAGTATAGACCTGTGAGGGGGGAAATAAAAGGAACATGAGGCTCTAAAATTTTTCCAAAGCTGCCAGCTCTTCCAGCTTTGCTTATAAATGAACTCAGTGTGAATCCAACTGTACTTTGCAGGGAGCACTTGTGAAAGTCCCTAACTTATATAGAAGTATTTGCTTGGGGGCTTAAGGATTGTTTTCCTAAGTTTATCCCTGGATAAAGTTGGCAACCCAGTGATTTTATTAAACTTTTTTCAATTTCAGCATTAAAAACAAAACRAAACCCAAAAACATATAGAACTCACATTGAAAGTGGCATTTAGTCCCTGGGAGCTCTGGCAGGGGTGGAGCTGGGGTGAAGAAACCTGGTTGGTTGATATTGTTGTTCTTGCTATGGGGTTGCAATTCCTTTCTGCTCCTTCAGACCTTCCCCTGACTCCTCCTTTGGGAGAAAGCTTGACTGTGAGCATCTGCATCTGTATTGGTCAGGCTTTGGCAGAGCCTTTCAGGGGATAGATAGCTATACCAGGGTCCCATCAGCAAGCGCTTCTTGGTAACAGGAACTAAGCCACCAACCAAAAAGTAT
This sequence comes from Apodemus speciosus, assembly GCA_002335545.1. Lineage (NCBI taxonomy): Eukaryota > Metazoa > Chordata > Mammalia > Rodentia > Muridae > Apodemus > Apodemus speciosus. The sequence continues at coordinate 2,128,953 of BDUI01000003.1, read as the reverse complement.
ACATGTAGGGACCCCTGGCTCCAGCCAAATATGTAGCGGACATATGTGGCCTTAACTATCATCATTGGGAGGGGAGGTCCTTGGGCCTGTAGAGACTCAATGCCCCCTTGTAGGAGAATGCTAGGGTGGTGAGGTGGTAGTGGTGGGGTGGGTGGAGGAGAACTCTCATAGAGGCAGGGGGAGGGGCTATGGGATAAAGTATTTGCAGAGGGGAAACCAGGAAGGGGAACATTTGGAATGAAAATAAATGCTCATTTTTTAAAAAAGAAAGTGGCATTTAAATTTCTCAGTAGATGTCAAAAATAATGAAAGGATACTTAAGTGACCATTTCTGAGCATAGCCAGCAGCATGTGGCCTAATTAACCAACTACGTGAAAAAATCATATGAATTTTTTTTCCACCGGTGTATAAGAGTTTGATGTGCATAATTTAGAACACAAACGGTCACCTCACCACAGTGTGCAGAACGGTTCAAGGTGAAATGTAAACGATCATGGCTCTTCTGCTTTCCTTTCTGATCACTTAAGAAGCAGTAAGTGGGCGGTGTGGTACAAAGTTGATGCTGGTCCTCTGGTAAGCCACTGATGAGTACAAGTGAGAACATCCCTCTGTGTCAAGTGCTCCTCCCTGTTGCCTTCTATTGTACCCTCCGAGGGCAGCATTATTACAGGATACGTGCCTTAGACCGCAGAGGAACATCAGAGCTGGTATGTGGCTCCCTTCCCTTTGCTGCTGAGATAAGACATTCCCCAGGCTGCCCTTGAACTCACTGGCTTAAGTCATCTTTCTACTTCAACTACATGCAATGCTACACCCAGATCTCACATCACTTCCTGAACCCTACTTCCATGCCTCCTGACTTCTGCTGAGCTACAACACGGTGGGAAGCATCAGAGATAGACTTTGGGGTGCTTACTTTCCATCCTCAAGCCTCACCCCATCACACAGTTGTGGTTTGGGGAAATGCTTAGGTTTTGTTATCGAGTGTAGTTCTCAATGGATGCCCTTCTTCCTGGCTCCTCATGAGGGCTCTTGCTGGGTGGACATAACAGTGTATAAGAATTTGATATGCATAATATGCAGAGTTTGCCAATTCAAAATTTCCAGTCTGTTATCATGTCATTCATTAACCGGTCCCATAATCTCAGTCTGAGTATGTAACCTGTTTCTGCTAGAGAAAAGAAAGCAGACCTTAACAGTCAGTGCTGCCTCCTTTGTACTTATCCCTCTAAGATCCACGCACCCACAAGCCCCAATGACCACGTAGCTACATTACCATGTGCAGACTTCAGAGAATTAGCCTGCAGAAACCAATTCTAAGAATACAATTAAGGTTAAGCCCACATATACTTTTAACAAACACATTCAGGGGTGGTCTGTACAGTAGCTACCTTCATCCAAGCGTTGAACTTCTGTGGCTTCAGGTATCTGTTGTCAACCATCCACCAAGAAGTTACTACAAAGTTCTAGAAGTTAACAAGTTTTAAATTATGTGCTTTTATGAACATCCTGAACACAGGTAAGAGCATCGTGCCCAACGCCACCTGACATACAAATAATATTGCACAGTGCACTAAGTAGGAGCTTACGGCTGGGTTCCAGTGCCTGTGCTATCTGTCCCATGTCTGACAAAGAACCATCTCATATCATCACAAGGATGAAGTAGTACGGTAAAGTCTTCTTCAGGAGACTGTATTTACAGAACATTTTTTACAGTATATTACTTTAATCATTGTTTTTTACTACTATTGTCAATCTCTCACTATACCTAATTTACAATTAAACTTTTTGTATATATATATGATTAAACAGTAGCTACAGGACTTGGTAATGTCCTTGGTTTTAAATATCACTACAGGGTTTCAGACTGTATACCCTACAGATAGGGAAGAATTGTGATGATTTTTTCAATAATAATAACAAGTTTTTAATGTAGAAAATTAGACTTATCAATGAAGATATATCGATATAAATAAATATTATGTATTTTAAAGCCACATATAGTTCATGATTTAAATATTCATATTTCATCTTAGCCAAAAGGAAAGAAATGATTGTATATTTACAATGCTATTAACTGAAAGTATTAATTTGTATGTACAATAATCCAAKTTTTAGAAATTTGATATGTGCAAATAAAAACATAAAATAATTTTAATAGAAATATAGCACAAGGTACACACATAAATATCACACATATACCAGTGACACCAAAAATTTAAGAGAATAATGAAATTTTTAGAGCTCAAAATAACATTCCAATGTATAATTAACATAAATAAATGATACATATTAAATTATTTTCTCAAATAAGTCTTAGACATCTGATATGCCCTTTGCACATACAGCACATACCAGTTCCATCTTGCCACATATTAGGTGCTCGAGTGCCACATCTGGCCAGTTGCTGAAGGACTGGATGTCTTTTGCCTACTTCAGACACGGCGGTGAAGAGTAAGCACCATCATGCCTTTCCTTCTCTTTGCTTTCTGACAATTACCGCACATACTTTCATTACTTGTTACTACTGTGTAACAAGACCAGGCTTTACTGTCAATAACCACTTTGTGCCATCTGTGAAACATGCTCCTGCTCACTTCCTTTGCAATGCAGACTGAACATGTTTAGAGCTGGGCAATGTCTATCCTTTCTTGCCTTCCCTTCACATTCCCTTTGGATGGTTCCCTAGTCTTGGCTTGAGGGTTTGAGTAAGAATCAGTTGCACATGTACAGTATAACTACTCCGGAGGCCACTGCTCTCCAGTGGTGCAGCCTCAAATCCAACAGATCTCCCAGCACTGCGATAGCAGCTGATAGGCTTCTAGAAGGACATGGAATGGGGCCAGAAACTGCTTAATTTGAGGTTAATTAAATAGTGATGACAAGCCTTAATCTCCAACTTGTCATCAGATTGTAAACACTGACTGCAGCTGCAGCAGTCTGCAATAAGCCTGTGGAGAGAGCTCTTGGCCAGAATGAAATGAGTGTGAAGCTGGGAGTGACGTCTGAGACATCCAAGCCTCTCTGTACCTGGAGATTTAAGCGGGCGCTGTCGGAGGAGGGAAAGAGTGAAGCTGCTTTCTGTGCAGCACTGCCATAAAAGAAAAAATCTGCATCACATGCACCAGGAGGCTGGAAGAAACAAGGGTGGAGATGTCACATTGTCAAACGGAGAACTTGGAAAACCCTCTGATAGGTCTGCCTCAGTTAGTCACGATGGCCATGTCCAAAGAACAGGGAGTCCAGTGCATGCGCTAAGGCTCTAGACATGGGGCAGACACCAGGAGCGGAGATCGCTAGAGAGAGCAGCGGAGATGCTGCCGTGTGTGAGGAGCTACAAAGAGTTGAGCCCTTCACATACAATTCGCTGCTTCTCAGAATACTGTACACAGTGGCTATTAGTCTCTCCATTTTAAAGACAAGGTGGAATTCAAGTAAGAAACATGAATCATAAAGAGGATATATATAATGCTAATTGTTTTTCTAATTTTAGTTCTGTCAGATATTTCCTGTGTGTGAGTGTGTGTGTGTGTGTGTGTGTGTGTGTGTGTGTGTGTGTGTGTGTGTGTGTGTGTGTTGGATAATAACTGCATAAAAACTAGAGGAAAAAGTGTAAAATTCAGAATTGGATTTTTAACAGCAGGGATGTTTATTTAGAGGGATAGACTTTGGATCTGGCTAATCCAGAAGGGTAGGGTGACTTTTATAAAGGTTATCCTTAGTTCTTTTATAATTTCATACAATGTATCAACTCCATATGTTCGTTCTCCCYGCACCCCCTCCCCGCCCATGCCCTCTCAGTTTCTCCTGCTCCTCTATCTCTTCCTCCAGTTTGTGTGAAGCCTGCCCTGGAATGTCCATAAGATACCAACTATATCACAGTGTGATTGACAAAAATGGGTGGAACCCTGACTTCCTGCAGACCTGAGCTGCCCAGCCTAGAGCTGCAAGACAGGATGGAGAAAGCAATGAATGTGAAAGGGGAGTTAAGTTCCTGGAGAAACAGAGGAGGAAAAAACAAAGGAACCGAAACCAGGGCTGCCCTCACAGGTGAAGGGGACAGGATCATCAGGGAGGAACTCTTTGAGGAAAGACGGCAACCCTTGGGATGTAAATAAACAAACAAACAAATAGATAAATGCAGGGAAGGCAGCTCCAGTAAGGGAGAGCAGATGACCTAGGACCAAAGGTAGGGGCACCTTGTGTTTTAAGAGTACCTCTGTTGAACACTGTCCAAAGAGGACAGTCTCGTTCTTGCAGACCCAGGCCAGGCCTGATTTTATTTCTGCAGTGAAGCTCTCTCAGGAACTCCCAGTAAGACAGGAATCTGACATGGTAGTGAAAGGAAATGAACTGGAAAGGAGGTGGACACCTCAAAGGTCTGGCCACAGAGTTACAAATGATAAGAAATAAAGTTAAAGACGTAAGGATGTTACCCTGAAATGAGAGAAAAACAGAGCAGTTGCTGTTAATGAACAGGAAGCTTTAACTCATCTATCCTTCCAGAAACTCTTGGAACAAGAAAAATGCTGCGAATTCGCCCATTTTATCCCTGGTTCTGTGATAATGCTACAAAAATAACAATGAGCACAATTATCCTATCAGGGTGCAGAGACTAACAGCAATAGCCCATTATTACTAATAATAAAAAAATCACGCAAAGTGGAAAATTATGATAACTGTTCAAAATAATGGGTACACTAAATGTTATGATTATGCACAAGATAGTGGGTGAGAATCAACAGTAGGATCAAGAATAATTTGTGCTTCGTTGCTGAAGAAGCTTCAAGCCACAGTGCAGGAATCTCCCTCAACCCACTACCACCAAGAGCACCCTTCTTTCCAGGCATTAGAGGCAGCTTATAAGACTAAGACTCCACATTGTACATAAAATATTTTCTTGGATGGCAGAAACAATGGGCTAGATGAATTTTCTTAGAACTAGGAACTTTGTGCAAAAACCAGGTATTTTCTAGAAGCAAGCAGAAGTAGATTTTTAAACTGCTGTTCTCTAAACTTCTGTCTACACCCTGAGACTTGTCTCTTGTGCTCACAGGTCGATAGGGCTTCATGAGGGCAGGGCCTGGTGCTCTTGCCCATGTTGGAACATCAGGGAATGGCACAGTATCAAGTACTTGTGAAATAGGTACTAGCCTACTGTGGGCCCTGTAACTGAGCTTTCATGAATAATTGATAAACATGAATGCCAGTCAATCACTCTCCTCCTGATTAATAGTTGAGTTCCTTGTCTAAAAGCCACTTAGTTCCATTAAGAGTTAATACTGTTCCCCAGCACAAAGTACCCTGTGCATAGTATGAGCAGAGTTCCATTTCCAGCAAGCGATTAAACGCATAGAAGACTGAGTCTGTAGGCCAAAGCAGCTTCCACAGCTCGTCCTCACTCATTCACTGCTTGAGCAACTGATGTTTAAAGATTAACCAGGGGAATGGAGTTCTGCAACTAGAGAAAATAACATGAGCAGGTTGCCATATTATGTTGGCATACAGGCTGGCCTGCATTTGTTCCCGATTTGAGCACTTCCCTGTCTGTGCAATGACGAGTACATTACAGCAGAGCAATATGAAACCAAGATGCTATATGTAAAATGCTAAGGGTCTATTCATTGAAAAAATATGAACCATGTTATAGAGCTTAGGCAGGTCGGAGTTAAATTAAATTATTGATCTATACTCATTTTCCCTTTTTTTGTGTGACAATCTCCTAATTTTTATTCCATACATTATTGCCTACTCAGAAAAATGAATCATTTGTTCTGGGCTCAGCATGTCTGCTAGCTGACAATTTTCTAGAAATTAATTGCCTTCTTGGTATAGGCAGATTTATAAAATGAGTTCTGCTCACATAAACACCTAAACACTTGGCATAATATTTATAAACTTTTATAGTATGAACTCAAGGGGAAAGAAAGCAATTTTCATTTTTTTCTAAATATAAGGAAAAAAAGAAACATTATTTTTCTTAACAACATTCCGTAAACTTTACATTTAATATATTTCACTGATGAGATCAAACCACATTCTCTTGACTTTTTAAAAATTGTATTGCTGAGCCAAGCGGTGCAATCAACACTTGTGAATTGGCTTTTCAGTCTCTAGATCAAGAGTTTCCCTGAGATGTGTAACCTCAGCCGCAAGCCGATAAGTAAGTAGTTTTACCAATTGCTCTGGCGATATCTTTAAATGAAAAACAAAACTAAAACAACAACAACAACAACAAACAAACAAACAAACACACAAAACCTTACCCTTCCTCTTCCTCACTCACCCTCAAAGTGACAGAGGAATGTGTGTTAAATTAATTTTCTCTTACCCACTGAAAAGGGAAACTGTGCAAATAGTCTGTAAGAAATATAAATTCTAGATCATGTTAATTCACGAAAAAAATGAGCTGACATGAGTTTGGGTTAGCAATAATCTCTGATTTGCAGTTATATTTAGCCTGTAACTCTTGCCTACTGAGAAAACATTTTCACTCTAACGAAGTAGCGAAGTAGCGTAAGGCACAGAGGCCCTTCAGTGACTCCAACTCAGACATGCTTATCCTGACGTGTGTTCCAAATGAGGTAGAGATCATCCCTAAATGTCCAGATTGAACATTTATATTAAAGTACAGCAAAAGGCCATTTAAGAATATGGAAAGCAAAACATGCAGGCTACAGAATGCCTGTCCCTCTCTAGTGGAGGCCAACTGTGGCACTGCCCAATGGGTGTCCCTGTGAGAAGCAGCTGGTGCTGTGCTCATAAAAAGAGAAAAGAGTAAAGAATATATTCTATGATGTGTGCGGTGAGGTGTGGGGGAAGGGGGTGCCTCTGTGGGCCCAAGCTGAGGCACCCCTTCCCCCCGAGGGACCACACACAGGACAGTATAGTATAAATAGAGTTTATTTAGGGCATGGGGGAGGGGAGTTAAGAGAGTAGTTGAGGCAGAGAGAAGGAGAGAGTGGAGAAGTAGAGGCAGACCATGACGACATGGAGAGAGGGGGAAGGGAATGGGGGGATAGAGAGGGAGCAAGGGGACAAGAGACAAGAGAGTAAGAGAACAAGAGCAAGAGAGAGAGAGGAGGGGCAAGCATCTCCTTTTATAGTGGGCCAGGCCTACCTGCCTATTGCCAAGTAACCATGGGAGGAGCATACCTGGCTGTTGCCAGGTAACTGTGGGTGGAGTTTAGACAGAATCCTAAGAGCTGGCATTGTGACCATGTCCCATAGTCCCACACAAATGCCAAACCCTGTGTCTGGGACAAGGAGATTCCAGCCCCACAGCAGGCCTGAGGGACCAGCCATCTCTTCAGGGCTTCTCCAAAGCCACTAGAAATCAATGTCATTCCAACCAAGACTCCAGGAGAAAGTTAAATACTAGGATAACAAAAAATTAATTAAAAAAAAAAAAAGCTGGCTCTTGTGTCACGGTCTCTCCCCAACTGTGTTTCTGTTAGGTGACAAGAAACAAAGAAGAAACAGAGCATGAAAAAGCTGAAGGGAGAAACTCAAAGAACTGTGGAAGTGAATGACAGAAAGGACCAACGCCTCAAACAGGAAGACCACGGGCTTCCTACCATGCAGAAACACAGAATCCTGCGTGAGGGGTCAGCAGGCTTTTCCCCTGAGGATCCGTGGAAGTCGTGGATATTTTATATGGTTTTCTCGCTGAGTTTGCCCCTTTGGCCTTGGTGTTCTCAGAACATTAACATAGGATGTATTTCTTAAGATATGGACTTCATTAATCAAGCTGACAATACCAACATGTAAAGTACAAATACATCAAAGCAGTCTACAATTTTGTAGTGTTGTATTGATGACTAGCATATTCATTCCCATCTTGTGGATGTTCTCCATGCTAAGCCCAGTCTCAACCAGGCACCTACTTGATGTATAAGAACCTAGATATGAGGAGTTCACTTGATGAACTGAATATTAAATTCCATTGGGAGAGATGGATTCCGCAGTGAGAGGGAACACAAACTGTACATTGGCACCGCTATCCTGAATCACTGCAATAACAGGAATGACCCTGCCAACAGATAAACAATTCTCATGAACTACAAAGGCGCTCCTTCCGTACGTCCACAGACATTTAAGGGTAAAGAATTTCTTTCTTAAAAGCAAACCATTTGCTAGCTGAAAATTACAACATACTCATTGTAAAAAAAAAAAGAAAATATAATAAAAAGTAGAACAAAAGTTTTATTTCTTCCACATACAAAAGTAGAGGTTAATAATTTTCGGTCTCTTTCTAGGACTGACACACACACACACACACACACACACACCATATATACATACTCTTAGTCTCATAGAGGAAAATTTTCATTTTGCAAACAAGAAGCAGTTATTAGTAATGTCACATGATATAATCTAATACATATATGTTTATGATAACATCCTGAATGTCACTTGATGGCTTTTCTTTTAATTAATAAAAGCTGAACAGTTTCCCATATCACTGAATAACACCATAGAGACAATGCCATAGATAGCTCTCTGCTGTAACCTCTGATTATTTTTCAGGGAATGTCCCTAAACACAGAACTTCTGCTGCACAGGGTAACGCACCCATTAGTTCACAGAGTATCTCAATAATGGCACACGCTACTAACTATACAACTGAAAGCCTGTGAATTTTGTTCTTTGGTCTTCGAAAGAAAAGGATTGCCAACCCTGACCTTGAGTCTAATTAGCAACAGAGAGGCTAGACATCCATGACACAACAGGACACTGCACAGGTCGTGAGACCCACAGAAGATCGATACCTTTACAAAGACTGTTTCTACTTTAGTGTTTCATGCTTGGTCCAAAGTTTTCTGTGATAAAATTTCACAAACATTAGAAGAGTACTAAGCAATACTGTTAGAGAAACACGACAATATTTTTAGCTATACAAATTATTATAACTCAAGATACAAATAAAACCAAGCAGGCTGTTATAAAAATTCATTTCTTTGGAAATATTGTATAATCATGTACATTAAATATAAATGTACATTTTGCCAACATGTGATGTAAAAACTGATTACTAAATAAAAGAGGCTGGAAGCTGTATCATGTCTTGGATCGCCGCCTTGAAATCTGAGAAGCTCAGACTGGATTACTTTCTGCACATTAGCAGAACCCAGAGAGTTAGCTAAGGAACCAACACAGTGTACATTTTCTTGAGAAAGTATCTACGACCATGTCTGAATTTCTACAAGTTCTTCATTAATTAGGTTTTAATCTACATGGCTGTGTGAAATGCCAGAAAATCACCCAAACCAAGTCAGAGGCAATTTTCCTGCCATTACTTTAAGAGCCATTTAAGAGATTTTTTCTATGGGATAAAGATTGTGTGATTTATCATGGTTTTATGCCCCTTTAATCTGTTTCATCTTCCCATTGTAAAATAAATATTGGTTTTAAAATAAATAGTTCTGCCTAGGTTTTGATGAGAAAAATTATCCTGTAAATCACAAGCTCATGTGTGCCAAACTCTAAGTCCAATATTAACTAGTCCATTCAAAAGAAAAATAAGTCAATTTTATGGAATAAAATCCAAGGAAGGCCATTATTTAAATATATTATCAATGCTGCAATGTAATAAATTTGAAATGTGAGCTTCCTTACATCATTTCTTTTAATTCTCAAAATAACTGTTAGTTGATAGCAAAATCCTCATTTAGCTGGTTTTTCAGAAAAGAGGCTCTTTACCCTAGTTGTTATGATTTTCTTTAAACTTCAATATATAAGTTATATAGGTAAAAACAATGATTACATGATGTTATATAATATTTGTATCCATATTTTCTATATATAGAAGGCCAGTTCCTTAGGATATTGGACAGAGGTCCCAGAAATGGACATATTTCCCAATAGTAAGTAAAGTATTCTGGAATTAAGATTTAAGATTACCTCCAATGTAAAACTAGTTGACTACATTTTCCATTTTCCATAATTATTGGATTATGACACATGCATAAAATATAATAAAATATGGAGTTAAAGATGGTAATAAAGGTAGCCTACTATATGTCTTTTAGCCCATAATGAACACTAGAAATATGAGACATATATGTAATTTTAATCTTTCTAATAAACACATTTAAGTGCAAAGGCAAACCAAATTTCATAATATTTTATGGAATCCAATATCTTAGTACACAATAGGTAGCCTTCATACAAATATTGAAATACAAGTAAACCAAATTTAATAATGTTTTATGCAATTCAATATATCAGTATTTCATTAGGTAGTCCTCATACAAATATTGAACTATGTCACACTCTTTGGCTTTCTTTTTTTACCAAGTCACTGACAACCCTTGTGTGTTTGTGTGCATGGCATGTCTCAGTTCAGATTGGCCACATGTGAAGCATCTAGTAGGTCTTATGTCGGACAGTGCTGCTGCCCTTACTGCATCCTCTCAGCACCACACTGTCACTCACTCAACAGCCTAATTTGACTAGCAGTGTTTGCCCATTGCTCCATGGAGAATGACATCTCTTTGTTCCTTTCCAGAATTTCTTCTCTGATATTTTGGAATTGAGGACTTCATCCCAGACTTTTTAAAAAAGCACTGCTAAAATAAATTGACAAAGTCCTGACTGTAGCTGGATCTCTACTTCCATGGCAATTCCTGAAATGGTACACATAGCTTTAACATTTCTATCTACAATCCTATTAAGGTCTTCTATCTATCTCTTCCATATAGATTTTCCTTGTGTTCTTCCTTCAGACCCTGTACCACAGCTTAAATGCCATCTGTTGAAACACTGTCTAAGAAAGAAGCCATGTGAGGAGATTTCTGAGTGCTTGTAAGAACACTCCAAGAAAACAAGACAAGGGTCTTGTGACCTCAGTTTCTTCTAGACACAGACATATTCTTAGGATGTGTTTCTATGCTCCTCCCAGGGGAAGAGATGAGTGAGCTTACATCATAAATTAGCTGACGCTCTGAATAAAGTTGGCTATTGCATACGAGTTTATTCTACCTCATTTATTGACTCCATTCTCCTAGCTCCTACCACCACTAGAGAAGTGACAAGTGGTACCTGTACAGAAACCCTGTTCCTTTGGAGAATCCCTAAAGGTAGTTAGTGAACAACAGACATTGGATGCTGAATTGTTTATATTGCTGTAGTTTGATTTTTTTGTTCAGATCGTGACTGTCCACTGGTTTTTCCATGATGAAGTAAGAAAGTAACTTTTTTTTTTTATTTACAGGAACTGGCAGCAGAGAGAATATTTTAAAGAACCTTTAGACTTGTACAGTTTGAATTTTTGAGATTTATTATTTATTTTTATATGCATTGGTGTTTGGGCTGCATGTTTGTATGTGTGTGTGAAGATGCCAGATTCCCTGCAAATGAAGGTACAGACAGTTGTGACTGCCACATGGGTGCTAGGAATTGAACCTAGGTGCTCTCAGAGAAGAGCCACTGCTCTTACTACTGAGTCATTTCTCCTGCCCTACTTTTTGAAGTTTTATAAGTCTGTGGTACTTTTAAATTTTGAAATGTCTTATATTTTGATGTTGATATTAGATATGATTCTAGGAGATGCAGAAGAAACTTAGGTCACAAGACTCTAGTTTTGTCCTTTTGGAATGTTCTCACAAGTACTCAGAAAGCTCCTTACATTGCGCTATCCCTGGACTGTGTCCCAACAGTTAACTTTCAAATAACTTTTGCTAATCTATCCTTTGACTTATTGTGATAAGCTCCTTGTAACAAACTGTCATCTATCTTGTATTCTATTTACAATAGTTTTATAACTGCCTATTTTGTAATTAGTTTTTTTAAAGTCCATTTAATTTTTGACATTATGTTAGTACCAGGATCACTACAAATACATGACAATTTTCCATAGACACTGGGTGAGTGAATTTTCCTTAAAGAAAGCCTGACTCATCCTAAGCATATGTGCTCTCAATCTCTACTTGAGACATAAAGTTAGAGTATGTCATCATAGTCACATGTATTGGAATGTTTTCACATGTAGTACCACAAAGAAGTTACTCAATTAGAGTTTTTTGATATTTTATTCTTTGGACTGTCTGTATTCAAGTCCTCTTTTCCCCTTCTAATACTATTTATTCTCTTTTTCTCATGTGTACACATAGACATACGGAGATTAAAAAAACTCACTCACATAAACTGATAAATACAGAAGTTGTTTATCAAATATTAGAGTAACATTGTTTTATTTGAAAAGATCACTTTTGCCTTGTTGATTTCTACAGTCTTTCTCTGTCTTTCTATCTCTCTTTCTGTCTCTTTCTTGTTTTTTTTTTTTAGGACAGGGTCTCATTGTATACCTCAGACTGGATTTAAATTAGTAATCTAACCTCAAGTTTGTTACACTTAGGATTCCAGACATGAACAATATGCCATTTTTTTGTTTTCCTTTTTTTATTGGGTATATTGTTTATTTACATTTCATTTCCTTTTTCCTGGTTTCACCGCCCCCCCCCAATGTCCCATATGTCTTTTTCCCTCCCCTGTTCCCCTATTCACCCCTTCCCACTTCCCTGTTTTGGTATTCCCCTACACTGCTGCATTGG
>BDUI01000003.1:2077371-2102837 GCA_002335545.1 Apodemus speciosus | reverse complement strand
CTCTTTATGACTCTGTCTATTTTCAATTAGTGAACTTATGAAAAGGTGTTACCAAATAGCATCAATTAAAAACTGATATTCCATGTGGACTGTCCTTTCATCATTAGATATAATCTCTATCTGAAAGGATGATTTTTTGAAGCATATTTTGTCTGACATTAATTAATTTATTTCAAATGGTTTATGTGATACGTAAATTCCCACCTGTTGTTCACCAAGCTTCCCATGTCATTGTCCTTAATAGGGAGGTCCCCTGAGGAGATTTACAAGAAGATACAGCTGCCCTCAAATTAAAAGACTTCAGCAATAAATCTTTTTAAAATTTAATTCTTATTAATTTCTAGTTATGTATATGTTCATTTGTGTATGGGTGCCAGCAGGGGCCAGAAGAGATTGTCAGATACCCTAGAGCTGCAGTTACAAGCACTTGTGGGCTACCTGACTTTGGTGCTGGGAACTGACATCTTGTCTTCTTAATCACTGGGCCATCTTTCTGGCTACCAAATCTACATCACTTAATATATAAGTTTAATTTATATTTACTTCTATAACTGGTGAATTGAACACTAATATCAACTACTCTACTTAATTCACAGTCTTTCAAAATTTATGAGTTGTTCCCCTGTAAATACAAAGTTCAGCACAACCATATAACATTCCTGTATTCATACTTGCCTTACAATTTATTTATTATAATAGGTATTTCAGACATATTCATAGGTTATATTCTCCCAAATCAGTAGTAAGATGTTACACAAGCAACAATAATTCCCAAACTAAGGGTAACTTGCCCACTTCAGCTGTTTAAGTGAAAGTAAGTGGATACATTTCTCAGGTGCCTCTGGTGATACATTTGCCTCTTCTTTCAGCATTGTTCTTTTTAAACAATGTGTATGAGGGAATAGTATGTGCATATGGATGAGTGCAGGTCCCTTCAGAGTTCAGACATGGCAGGTCATTCTGGAGCTGGAGTTATAGGCAGTTATGACCTTCCTGACAAAGCTGCTAAGAACTGAATTCAGATCTGCTATAAGAGCAATATGTGCTCTTAAGCATTGAGGTCTCTCTCCAGCCTCATCACCATCATTGTTGTTATTAAACTCTGTGCTCACAACTGCTTGTGTTCCACATCACTTCTTCCATATTCCTGACTCTCATCCCTTATCCAGAGCATTTGTGGTGGTTTGAATAGATTTGTCCCCCAAAGACTGATGAATTTGAATGCTTGGCCCATGGAGAGTGGCAGTCTTAGGAGTTCTGGTCTTATTGGAGGAACCATGCCACTGTGGAGGCAGGCTTTGAGATTATATATGTACAGCTATGCCCAGTGTAATACACAGCCCCCTTCTACTGTCTGAAAATCAAGATGTAGAACTCTCAGTTCCTCCTCCAACACCAAGTCTGCCTGCATGTTTGCATGCTTCCTGCCATGATAATAATAGACTAAAACTCTGAAATTGTAAGCCAGCCCCAATTAGATGTTTTCCTTTGTGAGAGTTGCCTTGGTCATGGCATCTCTTCACAGCCATGGAAATCCTAACCAAGACAACGTCCCATGCTTCTCTCTTCTTTCTTTCCCTATCTTAGTACCTCTCACTAAAATTCACCCTGTAGTCAAATGAAAAAAAAAAGAGTTGTGCTTTCAGAAGTCAGAATTTTGCCTTATATTTCAGTGTTTCTCAAAGTACAATCTATAAACATGATTGTATATCTCCAAAAAGTATGTTAAACTTTTTTAAGTTTTTTTTACCATTCCAGTTAATGTTTAGAAGATTCCAGATGCCAGCCTGACAATGGAGTTGTGCTTCTAATAGCTGTGTCAGACTTTGTCTTTCCTTTTATCCTATCAACTATGTTCCTTTCTCAGTGTTATAGGCACCAAATAGTAAAGTGACAGCTTTTGACTTTCTGCATGCCAATGCACACATCTGGCTGCCTAGTTGTCATGTTCTGTTACCACTACCACAATTGTTCCCCATATGCTATCGTGCTCTTTAGTGGAGATGATTTGTAACTGAAAGATATTGTCCTAGAATAAGGCTCTAATTAATTAAGTTATTTAATTAATGAAGACTTTGATTTGACATTATAAAAACTCTGAGTATGGCAAAGTAATGGTATATTTTAATTGTTAGGGGCTAATGAGAAAAGCACAAAGAATCAATATGTAAATGATGTGTTTATATCAAATGAAAGCCAGATGACACGTGGAGACACTCTACAGAAGAAGCACATCTTCCAGCCTTTCAAGCACAAGCAGGTAATGAGCACCTGAGTTGTCAACAGCACCAGCAAAGTCATGCCAAGGGCAAAGACCTTTACCACAGCAGTCTGTATACTTAATATATTCAATAATCAATCATCAAGAGTAAACTAAATGCTTGAGCAGTAAACACTGATGGGAAACAACATTCCAGGTACTGATGAGAAAGAGATAAACAAACACCTACCACTGTGGAAACTATACTAAGACAATAATAAGATTAATATAAATTATTTATGATATGGTGTTAGGGAGTACCCAGCCCTATAAATGATAACAAAGCAGGTTGAGGAGACAGAGAATGCTAAGAGGACCACTGTAGTAGGAAAGGCAGGAAAGACATCTTTTCCTTGAGAGATAATGCCTGAGCTGAACCCTGAGTGTTATAGTAGCAAAGACACACCTAGAGGGAAAGTCAGATACATGTGACAGCAGATGCAAAGATGCTGATAGAGGAGCAAGCATGGCCACTAGATAGAACATTGAGAATGCTGGGTGGATAAGACTGGGGGCGATGGAGGGATTGAGGAGCAAGTGCATTTGGGTGGGGGGGGGAAGAGGTTGGGGTGGGAGGCAGGAGACTGAACATGATACAGCAATGTAGATAAAGACTGAATCTTCCATGACCTGAGATGAGGGTGAAGGGACTGGATAGCCACATCTGGCATCTAGGAGCCACCATTAAGCTTTATTTATCCATTGTGCAGCATCAATGAAAGAGGTGGCGGTAGTTATGAACACAGGTAGTCTTGGTGATTGGCTGCAAGAGATGAGGTGGTTGTCTCTGCTTGTTCTTATTTCCCTAGAGTAATCTAAACAAGGGATCTGCTGAGTGGGAGAACTGGAGATGGGAACTGAGAGTTGAGGTCAGTGAAGATCATCAACCATTGTCTTGGAGAAGAGAAATGTTGCCCATTTTTGCTGTGATCCAAGAGTACCCTTCTCCCACTTAAGAGCGACTTTCTGTCTTTAACAAAAGGGAAGAAATAACTTCTAGGATTTTGCTTGAAAATCATGTTTCTTGCTTTTGTGTATGAGGCAAATAAGTATTCTGATTAATTGTAAACAGCAAGCTCATAAATAATAAAATGTTGTGGACAAATGTTTCTACCATACCTTCCTAATACATACAGAAATCAAGAATGGTCTCCTGCTATGTTCTCAACAACTTAGGTGTGAGTGAAGAGCCACCTTGTCCACCTGCAAGCATTCTCCAGTCTGAGCCCAATATCACTTGCCCCATTCAGGCCATGGGCAGACAGAGGGCAGGTAATATGTGGATATTGACTAATATTACATTTCATCAGAATGAAAAACACAATGAAATGCCTTGATACGTTCTCTCTGACTATTTCCAAATTCCATATTATTGCCAAGTGCTATCCATCTCAAACAAGGGACAAAGTCCCTATTTTAATAGACTAAAAAATATCAAACGAAGAGAGAGCCTCTGTGAGTTCATTCAGCACGCTGCTATCATAAGTCAGGTTCTTTGGATGACAGGGGTCAAATTTTCTTGGACCCTCAGGAACCTTGAGAGTATCCACCTGACCAGGTAGATGCCAGCATACACCCCAGCCTCAAGTTTCTCTAGACCTTCACAGCGAATTACCCAAAAGATATGATATGTTAGCCTTGCACCTCAAATCTAAGAACAGGCCAACAGTCCCAGGGAAGGCTCGTGAACCAAAGAATTCACAGAAGCTRAAAGCCCTGCTGGGGCAGAAGCTATCATGTGCCCAGTTGTGGGTCAGCTTTGGGTCCAGGATACAGATTTCTACTCCTCCTGTATGACACTGTCCACAGTTGCTCATCTTTAGCTCCTGGAGAACTAAGAGACTACTGTTTATTTTCTTGTTCTACTCCTCTGGACATGAATTAGTGTGAAAACCAAAATGCATGCTACTGCTAGGCTACTAAGACTAGTTAATTCTTTCAGTCTTTGGCTACTGTCCTGAAACAAAAAAGACTCCCAGGAGAGGCAATGGAGGGGTTGCTTAACATTCAACTCTGCTACTTAGAAAAAAAAAAAAAAAGACAAGTATGTAAACTGAATTTCTACCACCTCTGTCTGCCCGCAAGCCCCCTCTGGTGGAGGAACTCCTTGGTATGAAATAGCTACAATAATTATTACTTTTTTTAAAAAAAAATCTTTGCTGTAGAACTGAATGTTGAATGGAGCTGGACTGCAAAGCCACATTCAGATGAAGGAAGCCACACGGTGAGGGGGTTTCAACAGGTCAGCACTGCTCTGTACCCCACCCCCTGTCCACCCCCATCCATTGCCATCGCTCCAACGTGTGTGTCTTTCTGACTCACAGCAGAAATTCAGCTCTAAAACAGTCACCAGAAAAACTAACCTTATTTTAAAACTTAAAAAAAAAACAAAAACAGGTCATATAGTGGGTATTGTCGAAGCACAGGGCAGCTTCTCGACCAGGATCCCTGCACATGTGAGGAAAAGTGGGGGCATTTCAAACCCTTTCATAAATTGAGCTGATACACTCAGCACGTTTCAAATGTTCTGTTTCTTTCTGTAAAGGCAGTGTTGGTTCTCAAGCAAAACAGGGAGCAATTAATCCCCTCTCCAAACCACACTGATGCTAGGGGAAGGGGTGTTTCCCTTTGAACAGCGGAGGCTAGCATCTGCGGTCCCGCTTTCAGTTGGAGTGGGTGTCAAGTGTGCCACTTCAACATGCCACACTGCAGCCAAACACATGAGACACACCACTCCCTGCTCCTATTTGATAAGCTCTGTAGAAAAAAAACCCAGCTCAATATCAAACGAAGCCATAGTCTCAAGCAGAAAGGATTCTGAAGGTTAACATGTCTGAAAAGTTCTACATGCCCTTAACTAAACAGGCAAAAGATATTACTTTAGCCCATCAACTAGACTGACTCCATTTTAAAAAAATAGATCACATTCTTCCCTCTATCTGCAAATTTATCAACTGCTTCTTTGATCTTACTAAAGCAAGAAGGTACTTTTCATCTTGTAGATTAATCCAAGTTGCTGAGTTATGAAAAATTCTTTTCTCAGGACTTTGTCAAGTCTCTGAAGAGTGGTACATTTACCCACACTATTGTGTTATTCACAGATGTTTTAAAAACCAGAATTAAACTAAAGGGGAAAAGTCAAAGGAGATCAGATATGTGCTTATAGTCACATTCAATCTATTTATTATAAGAAAATCTGGAGATCATGTCAAACATAAGAGGGTTTTCAATTAATTTTAATGTAGTTATATGGTAGAATATTCTACAGCCATTAAGAATTATTTAATGCTGGAGTGTTTTAGTAATATGAAAAAAGTGTCTGCAATATCATTAAGGAAGAGGCTATCCAAAGAACAGGAGAAAACATGGTGTTCTACCAGGMAGAGACTGGGCTGGCTGGCTAGCCAATCTAACAGAATCAGAGAGGCTCAGTAAGAGACTGCCTCAAAATTCATGTTGGAGAGCGAATATTGAAGAGATCTGCTGTCAACCTCTGGCCTATCAACAATCACACAGACACACATGATATGTATACATATGTGTATACACAGTAACATATATGAAAAGCATAGCCTACATACACATACAAACCCATACATATATATGCATATGTGCATTCACACTCGCGCGCACACACACACACACACACACACACACACACACACAATGCAAACAAAAACCAGGTGAATTATTATCAGATTTCCTGCATGTTTGACAAATACTCATTGACTGACAACCTTTTATTTATAACCCCTTCTCACACTAGCATTCCTTGAAGATAGGAGTGATTTTATAAAATAAGATGTAAGCTATCTCATATAACAGATCTGCCAGGGTAATTCTTGTCTGATTAAAAAAATCATACCCATCTAGCAGATGTATTCTGTTGTTAATCCTTTGCATTCTCAATATAAACATGATTAGAGATAGATAGAGACAGAGATAGAGAGATAGATATATAATTCTTGAAAATTTCATACATCTTTTGATATTTACTCCTCTTCAGCTCGTCTTGAATCCACCCCTTTCATACTCATACAACTTTGTGTTATATGAGTTTTAAAGGCAAAAATCCAGTAGCCTCAACAGACTAGGCTTAGCTACTCTCCCCAATGTGTCAATTATAGAATAAGAAATGGTAAAAAAAAAATAGAGAAGAAATTTATCCAATGAGGTGACACTGGGGAGAGAAACAGCTAAGGAGCCCAATGTTCTCAAGTCTATCTTCAGAATGCTGACATAATTTTTGCATTTACATAAAGGACATGGAGTCTGAGCATGTAAGCAGACCTGCTCAAGGTGTGGCCCCTCTCTCTACTGTGGCAGCTCTATGGGTTCTTTAAAAGTGATCCAAGGACTTGTTAATGTGTTACTTTTTGAAGGTCCACTTTGGTCCTCATGCATATCTGTCCTCCCATGGATGGCAGAATCTGTCCTATGACCTCTGCTGTTCCCAGGATTCAGAATGACTCAAATGGAAAGGTTATGGCTAATGAATCCGAACTGTATCTCCATGCAAGCTATCAATGCAAAGGAGGGCAGAGCTGTCAGGGTTCATCCTACTTTTACTCACCTTGTGAGCCCAAGTGAAGAATGGAGTTTTTTAGCATAGGCACATCTAAATGCCTGCTTCATACCTGAAGGAGGGAGAGCCACTCTGTGGCCGGGCAGACACATGCAGAGCAAGAGAGCAATGGTACACCATCCCCTGAGTTCCCCTGGAAAGCCCTGGAGAGAATGACCGTGGCCTGGATTTTCTCTAATTCATAGTGGAACATGTTCCCAACATACAAGACATTCTATTTCTATCACTTTGTTTATCTGTAGCTTCCCGTATTTTTATTACACATTTGCATTTGTATTGTTTTTATTAAGAAAATTTATACAGAATAGAAGACAGAAAAAGGTGTTAGGATCCTCAAGAGAAATCTGAAGGCTGTGAATTGAGACTCAACTCGTCTTGAAGGTAACAGCACAGACAAATAAAACATGCCTTAAGGAGAATTCTTTTAGTTGCTTAATGCTATGGATATTTTCATTCCTTTCTGAGTTTACTGTCTATTGCTACAAACACTATTGCTCAGCCTGGAAAATCTTAGCTCTACTATCCTGGTGGGTACTGAGGAAGACATTGCAGACCTAAATACAAAGACAGCTGGGGTGTGAAGGAACTGAAACAGTTAAGAAAGAAGAATTCCCGGAATGCAAGTTTTCTTGCTTGACAGCACTCAGTTTATCACCATTGAAACAAGAATTAAAATACACAACCACTGATGGCCAAGGACCTCTATCATTCCATTACAGGAGCATAACATTGACATCTAGCTGAAGAGTGTAGGGTTTGTTGTTATTTTTGTTTGAGACGGTGTCTTGTTATTTAGCCTGGCTGGCCTGAGACTCTCTGTAACCAAGGCTAGCTGCAAAATATGGCATTGCTTCTGCCCCTATAACCTGTGTGCTGAGCTTCTAGGAATGTTGCACCACACCCAGCCTGAAGACTTACAAGATTATAGAAATGGGGTCAAAAGTCGTGGGTGACAGGTCTTGGTCTCCGGTAATAAGCACTACAGGGTCCTTTTATATAAGTAAACAATAAGGTCAGCTTGAATGGTGTAGGTAAGATTCTGGTTTTGTCTACCTATGTTACACAAGGTAACTGACTCATGACCACAGATCAGGATCTCAGCACACTGTGAAAGTGGGGAGAAGAAAACAGAATTGTGCAGTTTCCAGTGGGATACTTGATGCTATGGTAGAGAGAACCTAAGTACAACCCCTAAGGGGTTGTGCAGCTTCACTGATATAGTTAGGACTTTAGGAATTGTTCCAGAGGGATGACAACCACATTGCCTTGAATGTTCAAACAGGACAGTTAAAGGGCAACAGAACATGCTATGTCATAGTGTGCCACTGTGACATAAGAATTATTCTGAGCTATAGTCATGTTTAAGAACATACTGATGTAGAAGATAAAATCCACACATAGAAGATGTCCTCTCCATATCAGAAACAGAAGGACCAGGGATTGGGGTGGGGTAGCTAGCCCAGAGCAAGAGAATTCTACACAAATAGATCCTACTAAAAATATTTTTGAAAATCAATGTTTAGTCTTATCATATAATTTAGTTACTTTCCAGAGACTGTTTCTTTGTTTAAGGAGCTACAAACTTATAAAGGCTCTGCTGTGCTTCAGACCTTTGTTTCCTTATGAGAGCTCATCGGTAGAAGAAATCATATTAAATAAATGCATATGCTTTTCTCCTGTTAGTTCATTGTGTCAATTTTGTCCCAAGGCCAGCCAGAAAACACTCTAAAAAAATAAAGAGAAAATCTGCATCTCCCACAGCAACCATCTTGAAAACTGAGAGGTCCCTAACTAGTTCTTGAGAAGGACAAGTGTAGGCATGTTTCTCAGACAGAATTCACAACCCAGCGTGAAAACCTAGGGACTGTGTAGCACAAATGCGTGCCGCAGATGTCCACAGTCCCTGGACTGCGCAGCAGCAGCGCGTGCGGTGGAGACCTGTTGGTAATGTTTGTCTTCCCAGTGGACTCTCAGCCGCCTGGAGGCAAGGACTATTTTCTTCCATGGTTGTTGGGGACAGCCAGGCCTTCCTCCTTCCAAGAACTCTAAACAAAACTGAGATAAATGCCCAGGAAACAGGATAGAGAGAGACTACAAGACCCTTCCACTCTAGGATTTATCCCTGTGGTTTAAAAAGACAACAACTTTTTAACTTTTCTAATCTGTGCTGAAAGGATAGAGAGAGATTTCATTAAAGTCTGTCAGGTAACATTGCCTTCTCTGAACCTGACTGACTGGAAATGACTGGCCTTGGCAGTTCCTTCTATCACCTGATCTCTGTATAAACCAATGAAGTCCCTGCTGTGACGGCTGGAGATGCTAGCATCCCTTCCTGGCCCCTGCCATATGTGACTACATTGGTCACTCTAGGTTCTGGCAGGCAGGAAAAAGCAGTCCCTATCAGATCAAAGCAGAAATAGCAAAGCTAGCTTGTGGATGTCCCATCCGGATGGGCAGTGATAACCTGAGAAGATGTGACAAGGGTGGCCGGCTTCATTACCATTGATTCCCTGCTGGGGATTTCATGGGGAAATATGCATCTCGGTTATATAAAGGGCAAGTGGCTTACCTCCAACTCTTTCTCTCTTCAAAAAATAAACTTAGAGAGACAGGAAGCTAGAACTCAGATGATGGAGCCCAGAGGGTTTTTTGATGAATAAAAATCCTTCATCACTACCCCTTAATTATGTAAATCTTCTTCCACCAAGAGTAATACTCTTATTTATATAACCTCACCAGCACTCTCCTGGTAATCCAGAGCAGGAGCCACTCTGCAATGACTCAAGCCACATTTGACAATAGACTCCAAAGGACACATGATGTCATTTGCTAAAAAGACTCAGCCCAGACAGAAAGCCTTCTGACCTCTGCATAACTGAATGACCTTTGCTCTGCTTTCCCCAGTTATTTATATACTAGCGGATGCACAAATGTATATCAGTGGTATTTACACTTGGCAGCTACTTTTAAAAACACATTATTCAATTGGGATTTGAAGCTTTTTATGGCCATTTCCTGACCAGACTTCATAAACAAAGAACAAGGAAAGATGTTATCTTAAAAACAGTGTTTAATAGTCTCTGGAGAGTCTAAAGAGGCTTCTCTTCTCTAATTGTTTTAAATTATAACCGGTATAGATCTATCTAATATTTATCTATCAACTTACCTATGCATTTATCTATCATCTATCTATCTACTTACCTCTCTATTTATCTATCATCTCTCTGTCTGTCTATCTAAAGCTGAGTTTAAAACCCTAAAACTAAGATGTATAATTCAATTTCCAATTTGGGAATTGATAAGTTTGGGAAAATGAGCTTTGCAAAAGAATGGGATATTTTGGATATTTCCACTTGGGCAAAGCTGTGGTGAAGATAGTTAGAGACCATAACAAATTACCAGGGAATAGAACTGTTGTGCGCTGTTCTTTGGCTTTTAAATTAAACTATGAATTTGATTTTCCCAAGGGGTTAACTATGTTTGATGATATCAAAATGATGGTTTGGCAACAGTGCTGACTTGTAATTGCATTGCAGATCCTCTATGCTGAGAAGGCATGAGAAGGCATGGTTCAGCCTGATGAACCAAGGCTTGAGCCTGCTCCTCCTTCTGGGAAGACTTGGTTAACCTCTCATAGGTAAGTGCACTTGTTGCTGGTTTTTGTTCTGTGGTTTTCTATAAAGCCACAAGGTGGGCTACACATTTCTCAAGGTTTTGTGGAAAGAAATTAGATTACTTCCTTTGTTTGGACAAATTATGGAGAAGCTTATTTTCCTTAAGAATTTCAATTTGGTAATTTCTATTGGAACTCAGATAATCTAAGGTAACAAGTTATGGACCTGAGGGTCTGGTGACAATTTAAAAATAATTTGCAGACTGGATTAGGGAAAGCAAGTATATGCTAAGTGTTTCCTCACTGCCAATTCATATATTAAGGACAGGCATTAATAACTGATCATTGAGTTATTGACCACTGAGGACTGACATGGTTTCAAAATGTTTTTTCCTCAGTTCTCCAAGAAAACACTTCCAATGTAATGGATTAATATTGACAAATAATTACATAGAGGAGTTTGTATGTTATTTGCTTATCAGACCAATTTTATTTTCTTACCATAAACTTTGAGTTTTCAGTCTAAAACTAATCGTTTTTATTAAAAATACTTCTTTAATTCTCATGAAAACGTTAAAGCAAATCAGCAGCTGTCCACCATGGGCGATGGAATCTCTGTGTAAAAGAGAAGCAAAGAGAAGGCCCAAACATGAACATGCTCACATGTTCACAAAGAGAGGGTGTAGCCTCACACATCTAGGGTGATAAATCTTAGCAGCAAGAGTCCATGGAAACACCACGAGTAGAAGGAGACACATAGCAGTATCTTCTAAGGCTATCCATCAGTGAACAGTCCACACACATTCTAAACCATTGACCCCTTCATTCTAGAGTGAGCAGTCCTCACATCTTCCAGGAGGCACGGGTGTTTACATAGCCCAAGGGAAGACCCTATAGTATTTTCAAGTTCAGTGTGTACCCTGGTGTGAAGGAGTTGGGAGACACTGACAATTTAATTGTTTATTTTTATCACACCCAAAACAAAAATGTATCATATTCTAATATGACAAAGAATGTGAGAAAGAAAAACAAGAAAAAGATAAATGGAAGAGTCATGCAGTATATCCATTCGTTCACGACAAAGGCTACTACTGGACTTGAAAGGCATTTAAGGAAAATATTTGCCTCAATTGCTACATAGTATTCTGTGCACATACCCACCCGTGTGTGTGTGTGTGTGTGTGTGTGTGTGTGTGTGTGTGTGTGTGTGTGTGTGTGTGTGTCATGGTGCACATATTGAAGTCAGAGGAAAACTTGCAGTAGATGGTTCTTTGTCTGCTGGGGGCCTTATCAGCTGACCCATTGAAATAGCTTAGTTATTTGATAAATACAAAATATCACATAGTATTTTTCTTAACCTCACAATGAAGAAGAAAACACTTCTGGGAAGTTTGGGAAGATACTAGCCCAGACTTCCCACACACAAACATCTCAAAATATCAACTAAAAATAGGGAAAGGCTGAACTCAAGGGTTTTAAAGGTCAAAACTTTACTCAAAGACAATAGCATCTTCTTTTCTGCTAATGTAACTAGAATAGCTCAGAATTTATAGTAGTCAAATAGGCTAATATCCTACTCAATGGTCATGTATAAGCATATTTACATTTTCCTACTAAGAAACAGACTAACACTCTGCTCAGTGGTCACAAGATTCTGCCCTGATTCAAATAGAGAATTGAAAAACATTTATTGGGAGCCTAAGGTTATGTTTGTGTACTCAAGCAAAGATAATAAAAGCCACACAAGAGCTTCATTCACTGAGAATCATATAGTTATTGGCAACAAAACACACTCAAGAAGCTCAAGTAAAAGAATTTTAGGACTATATCGTGGCATGTAGGATCTCTCTGTCTCCCTGTTTCTCCCTCTGTGTATGTATATGTCTCTGTCTCTGTCTTTCTCTGTCTCTCTCTGTCTCTCTGTGTGTCTGTCTGTGTGTCCCTGTCTCTGTCTCTGTCTCTGTCTCTCTCTCTCTCTTCAGGATCAGTGTGACTCTTTCTCCATGGAACTTTTACCTTGTTTCCTGCTTTTCAATTGGACCATGTGTACTTCAGTATCAATGGGGCCAACAATGTCTATCTTTGTAGTTTAATTTTAAACATCCAATGTATATTCCAAAAAGCCCAGAAGAATGAAATATCTGCTTCAACCAACCTCAGTGAATATTTACCTACACTTGTTCTAATCAGGTACAATTGTACAGTGAGGGTAAGCAAGGCTATTACCTCCAGGGACCATACACAAAAGGAGAGGTGTGAGGCTGACCAAGAAAGAAGCTAAGAGAAAAGGGCACACAGCAAAGAGAATGCTAGTATTCAAGAGAAATCCAAAAATTTCAGTGAATTTTTCTGATTTTAAAAACATATCCATAAGCCAAATTGGGTTCTAGTGATCTCCAACCCAACAGGTTGCTGCTGTTCCAGTCTTACAAGACCAGACTGCGGAAGCACTGCTGAAAGCCAGTCTTGGAGTTCAAAAAGAATTTCCACAGCAGGTCATGTTCAGGCAGGGGCTCCAACAAAGCTTGAATTACCTACTGCTGTTAGAATACATCCTCTGGTGTGAGACACATCATTTTTAACATCTTGGTCAAGATCAACTACTAAGCCTGACATTGTAAACTGTCTTGTGGAACTGTGTGGCTTTGTAGAAAAAGATAGTAAAATGAAAATGATGAACTCAGATGAATACAATGTAGAAATAAAAAATAATTTAAAATATGTAAACAGTGATGGGGTTGGGTGGGGTTCAGTTGGTAAAGTGCTTGGCACATGAGTACGGAGGCTGCAGTTTGGATGCCCAGAACCCACACAAAAGCCAGCATGACAGTGGTCACTTGGACCCTAGCACTGGCCAGGGATACAAAGACAGAAGGATGGCTAGAGCTCATTGGCCAGCCAGCTTAGCTAAACTGATAGGCTTAGTGAAAGACTCTGTCTCAAAATCAAAGGTAGAGAGCACTGAGAAAGACATCTCATGATATCTCTGGTTTCCACATGAGCATACATATGCATATGAACCTTTATGTAAACGTGAAAATTACTCTCACAAGGATTCATACTGCTGAAATAAAAAGATGACACCTTCTCTTTTCTTTCCTGCATGGCTCAAAATGATACCATAGAGAGATTACATATTACTTAACACATATTAATTTGGAGGTGTTTGTTTGTTTGTTTGTTTGTTTGTTTGTTTGTTTAACTAAGGGAAGCACAGACAATCCTGGGCAAATTCCTTTACCACACTGAAATTCGGGGCACAGAAGTTTCCACTTAGAAACCATGTTGTAGGAAGGTTATTGAGGATGACAATCATGTGTAAAACAAGTGTTACGTCACTGTGGCTAGTATACTGTGCACCCTGCCCATACCCCTTTTCCTCAGTGCTATGGGAACTGGCCGGTGTGTGTGTGTGTGTGTGTGTATGTGTGTATGTGTGTGTCTGTCTGTCTGTCTGTCTGTGTGCAAGTATATGTGAGAGTATGTATGAGTCTCAGATATATAAATTAACTACCTGAAAGCAGAATTAATCTCTATTCTACTTTTTTTGCCTATAATACCTATTTGTTGATATATATATATAGGTTCACAATGAAAAATTTATTTTCTTTTATTTTGCAGTGAAATTATTTTTAAAGCTGTTAAATTTAAGCTATATTCATCCTCATTCTTTTGAATAAACTACATATATTGCACTGAATTATTATAAACTGAAAAACATACAGTTATGGATGGCTTCTGGTCCTATTTAGCCTGAAACTCTTTAAAAATCTTCTGCTTGCTTTCAGTTTGCATAAGTGTCCCAGTATACCTATATCAATATAGATATAACTATACCTGGAATAGAAGAATGACTCAGGGTAAAATTCTTTACTGGGACATAAAATCCATACAGTTAAATGTATGAGAACCTTGGAGACATGTGCTCTATGTGCATCCTACACGACTTCTGTTCTTAGACATGATTCTTGGCAAATTTTCCCCCAAACTGAGAACTGTTTGGCAGGAATTAATTTTTAATGAAATAAGCTAAAAATGAAATAGATAAACCATTACTTATAGTTAAGCCTTGCTCGCTAGTAATTATTGAAGGTGACACTGGTATATTTTTTCATTGTTAATTGGACTGAGTTTGACCAAATGTCTCCTTTTTCTCATGAAAATTAGTTACAGTGTTCCAATTTTTATGCTATTCTAGGTCTGGTGATCTTTTATCATCTATAGTTTGGTAGCCTAAAATTTGTGGTGGGACAGAGCATAGTTTTGTGGCAATAAGTATAGCGGAGACACGATGGTCAGAGGGGATTTATTCTTCTGGACACTCAAGTCTTTAAAGAGAAGGTTATGTCTTCGCATGGGTGAGAACTGTTTTCTCTGACTTTTTGCTTCAGTCAAAAGAATAGTTGTTCAATGTCTTCTTTGGAGATTTAGTGATGGAATTACAATTTGTGCTGTGAGGACAGACAATGTAAACAGAGGGCAAACAGGCACATGGAGAAACATACACATTCTTTGCCAAGGAGGACAACATGGACAGATGGCACGAAATTAAGTCAAACAGGTTTCCTGGGTCCAACATTGTCTGTCTTTAATATAACTCATGGTCCAAACGATTTTTAGGATACAAGATTCATGATCTGTCATGCTTGCCTGTTCCCACAAAGGCTTTATATAGGAATTGCTTATAGGAATATGTGTGCTATCAGCCAAACCTATGCTGAAACTCACATTATCATTAAGTGACGAGGTTCTTACACATGAACTTTTTAGCATGTCTGATCTCATCTGACAAATCAGTCATTTATGTTTCATCAGACTCTGCCTCTGGCTTCCCTCTGAAGTTATTTCCTACAATTAGTCATAGATCATAAGCTCTTTTAGCTACAATAATCTCACTCCTATCCATTCAGAAATTTGATGTGTGTGTGTGTTGTTGTTGTTGTTGTTGTTGTTGTTGTTGTTGTTGTTGTTTTATGATTTCAAAGGAGTTGGTATGTGCCAGGATGAGCAGATAGACATTAACACACTTGGTTTCTGGACTCACCAGCTGACAGTCTGGAGACAGTCTTGAAATACTAACACAGCAGTGATAGGTGCCAGCAGAAGACTGTAGGTGGTGACTTAACCCATTCTAGAGAGGAGAAAACATTTGGGTTAAAATCTGAAGAGGGGGATTAATTACAGGGCCATGGTTATAAAACGTGCAAAGGTCTTTGCTTCCATGAAAGAACTGAGTTTCAGGGAAAGAAAGATCAGCATAGCTGGAATGCAGAAGTCATGAAAGCAAGTTCCAAGAAGAATCCAGGGAGACAAGGCTCTGATATGGTGTCTAATGGCAGAAATAAATACTTTCTCCACAAGGAGAGCACTGAGTTCAGATTCTGAAGAAGTTCCTATCACAGACAATATTTTGGAGAGGGTCAAAAGTCAAGCAAAGTGATCAGTCTAAAGGCTATTGCAACAATTGTAACAATAGAACAGTGGCAGCATTTATTACACTCAAGGGGCACTGCATTAGACTTCCATTACATATATGATGAGAACAGACACACTGAGACACAAGTCAGGAAAAGGTTTAGAAACTGGCAACAACCTGGGTAAGAGTACTGTGGTGGTGTGAATGAGAATGGGCCCCATAGRCCCATATATTTGTAGCTAAATCCCCCTTCGCCCTCCTTCCCTCCTCCCTCCCCTCCGTCCTTCCCTTCCTCATAGATCAGAAAGAAGCTCTTAGCTATTTCTCTAGTGCCATACCTGCCTGGCTATTGCCATCCTCTGAACCCTGAAACTCATGGACTCATTCTCTAAAACTGAAACCCTGATTAAGTGCCTTTCTAAGTATAAAATAAAATAAGGTGCTTTGGCCATGGTGTTTTGTCAAGAGAATAGGAAAGTAACTATGACAGGTCCTATCAGACATTTTATGCATAAAACATAAGGTGAATTACTTGAATACGTCTCTAAGTTTTACTACCCAGTCAGCCAATGATTTTTTCCTTTTCTATAATATGGAAGATTCACCTTGATTAATACAATTTTTTTCAAAACCTGTCATGTTCAAAATAACAGACACTAAATATACATAAGAGTTTGGACTGACTGATGATTATAACTTTAATTTTTTCAAATCCTATTTTTTAAATCCTATTTTAATGATGGTTATTAAACACTTTAACCTCCCTTGTAGCCCACGACTCACCAGAGGTAGTTGGGGAAAAGGATACAGGGAGCAGGGGTTGGAGGAGTGGATCTGTCTAGAAAGGTTCTTTGGAGCAAATCCCGTCTGTGTTGTCTGGAAATCAGCAGTTCAGTTCACAGGTTAGCAAACAGCAGCAACTCAATCCACTTGCAAACACTTCACAGATATACCAACAGCCCAGTTTGGTAGTTGGGATAGGGACATCAGTGACATGACCTAGCAGAGACAGTCAGCCTCAGCCTCAGCTCAAGTCAGCAGAAGGAAACAGAAGAAACATTAGAAGGTTTTGGCAGGGAAGTAAAGATCAAGGAAAACCAGCGAAGACACTAGACCCACAAACATTGCACAGCTAGCTGTGCCAGCAAGCCAAGCTCTGTCTCCATCACTCCATGAAGTCCTATTTATACCCTCCAAACATCACATGTCCTCCAATTGCCTTGTCTCAGCATGTGCATCCAATCATCCTGAATCCAAGGAAGCTGCAAGAAACTACAGCATACCACCAAAAGGTTTTTGGTGCATTTTTTTCTCTATGGAGTCCTGACAAATGCAGCTCAACTATGCAATGTAAGGCAGACCAATACATATGTGTTGCTAGCAGAGAATCCTTCATCATATGCCCTTTCATGTTCTTGTTTTAGCAGAACATCCTCTCTCCTTTATCTACTTCAGTGAGATGTTCCTTCATGAGTCCGGCTTTAGTCGTTCATACCTGTGTCCACTTTAACAAAGCCTTCCTTCACATGCTTGCCCCAGCAAAATACCATCCAACTGACATTCCAAAGAGCCCTGAAGTTTCCACTTCAATGATTTGTTAGATTTTGTAGGAAATAGTCAATCCTTGGTTTCAAGATACTTGAAGTTTAGAAGATTGAATAACACATCATTTTTGTAACAATTATAGAAAAGTGCATATAAATGTGTAAAAGAAAAGAATGAGACCAAACATCCAGCAGTTATATCTGATAAATGGCTTTGGAATGAAGGGTTACGATTATATTGCTAGTTTGATGGCTAGTTATTGTTTGGAACATAGAAACATTGTTTTGTAA
The DNA here is from genome assembly GCA_002335545.1 of Apodemus speciosus. Classification (NCBI taxonomy): domain Eukaryota; kingdom Metazoa; phylum Chordata; class Mammalia; order Rodentia; family Muridae; genus Apodemus; species Apodemus speciosus. Next base: position 2,085,128 of record BDUI01000003.1, on the reverse strand, counting down.
GAAAAGTGGAACAAAAAAGGAGCTATCCAAGATAAGATCAATAAAATCTGTGTTTACTATGCCAGGCTAATGAAGGACAAGACCTATAATGGAAGCTAAGTTCTTTACATTAGACTTTTACTACACATGTGTTGGTAAACATCTACACATTAGCCTCTGACATTGCAAAAGGGCTCGAATATATATGGATATTGCCAATTCAACAGAAAATTAAACACATATCACTCTTTCCACCTTAACTATTAGAACCAAATAGAAGTTGTTACAACAGGGATTGGTGGTGTATAATGTGTACCTGTGTGTGTACATTCCCATGTGTGACAGTGCAGTAGCATGCATGACACAAATGTTGGAAGTCAAAGGACAATCTTGGGTATTGGTCCTGGTTTTCCACCTAGTTTGAAATAAGCTCTCTTGGTTGTTGACCATGACATAAACCAAGCTAGAAGCTAGCTAGTCTATAAGGGATCCTGTTTTGCCGCCTCCCCCATCTCTGTATAATACACTACTCTTTCTAGTTTTCCCAGGGTTCTGAAGATTCGAACATGGGTTCTCACTTTCCAGGCAAGCACTTTTCCTCTGAGCCAGATATCCAGACCAGAAAGAGTTTCTGACTAATTAAGAAATGTTCATAAGAGGTATAATGAATGCTTTACCTATAAACAAGCAGCTTCCAAAGTAAAGTGGTAATGATCCACATCCAGTTAGACTCAAAGTGCTTACAAAATGGCATTGTGAGCTCTTCCTCACACCTTTCCAACTTTCAGATGTGACCATTTAAAGATAGCAGCACATGACAATTCAGCTAGCCTAATTACAAGGTTCCCCAAATTGGTGTGTGTAAAAATTGCCTTATAGCCTGTAAAGAATAAGATTTTTGGCCATCACAAGATTATATTGTTTTGGCTAGGACTTCTATAACAACAAATGATAAATAAATCACTCCTGACCTCAGCAAAAGAGCTCTTCATATCTCCATATTGAATGTGAGATTTGCTGTAGTTTTTTTTTTTGTTTTTTTTTTTTTTTTTTTTTTTTTTTTTTTTTTTTGCAGATATCATTTATTGGTTAAGGAAAGTCAACTTCAACTTTCTTCTCATTGAACAATGAGATTTGGTCCCAAAAGAATACTTTTTTAAAATTAGATATTTGCTTTATTTAAATAAATGCTAACCCCTTTCTGAGTTACCCCTCCGAAAACCCCCCATCCCATGCCCCCTCCCCCATCCTAACCCCTCCTCCAATTTCCTGACTTGCATTCTCCTATTCTGGGGAATCAAGCCTTCTCAGGACCAATGACCTCTCCTTTCATTGATGTTTGAAAGGGTCATCTTCTGCTACACATGTAGTTGGAGCCATGGGTCCCTCCATGAGTACACTTTGGTTGGTAGTTTAGTCCCTGGAAGCTCTGGGGGGTACTGGTTGGTACATATTATTGATCCTCCTATGGGGCTGCAAACTTCTTCAGCTCCTTGGGTCCTTTCTCTAGTAGCTCCATTGGGGACCCTATACTCAGTCTATTGGTTGGCTGTGAGCCATGGGTATTTTGATCCACTTTCCAATAAGGATCCAAGTATCCACACTTTGGTCTTCCTTCTTCTTGAGATTCATGTGGTCTGTGAGTTGTACCTTGGTTATTCCAAGCTTTTGGGCTGATATCCATTTATCAGCAAGTGCATTCCAAGTGGTTCAAGGACCTCCACATAAAACCAGATACACTGAATCTAAGAGAAAGAGGGGAAGAACCTGGAGCACATGGGCACAGGGGGAAATTTCCTGAATAGAACACCAATAGCTTATGCTTTAATATCAAGAATTGACAAATGGGAACTCATAAAATTGCAAAGTTTCTGTAAGGCAAAGGACATTGCCAATAGGACAAAATGACAACCAACAGGTTGGGAAAAGATCTTTACCAATCTGACATCCAATAGAGGGCTAATATCTAATATATACAAAGAAATCAGGGAGTTAGACTCCAGAGAATCAAATAACCCAATTAAAAAATGGGGTAAAGAGCTAAACAAAGAATTCTCAACTGAGGAATACCAGATGGCCGAGAAACACCTAAAGAAATGTTCAACATCCTTAATTATCAGGAAAATGCAAATCAAAACAAACCTGAGATTCTACCTCAAACGAGTCAGAATAGCCAAGACCAAAAACTCAGGGGACAGCAAATGCTGGAGAGGATGTGAAGAAAGGGGAACACTCCTCCATTACTGGTGGGATTGCAAGCTGGTAAAACCGCTCTGGAAATCAGTTTGGCAGTTTCTCAGAAAATCAGGCATAGCACTACCCGAGGACCCAGCTATACCACTCCTGGGCATATACCCAGAAGATGCTCCAACATGTAATAAGCACACATGCTCCACTAGGTTCATAGCAGCCCTATTTATAATAGCCAGAAGCTGGAATGAACCCAGATGTTCCTCCACGAGGAATGGATACAGAAAATGTAGTACATTTACACAATGGAGTACTACTCAGCTATTAAAAACAATGAATTCATGAAATTCTTAGGCAAATGGATGGAGCTAGAAAATATCATCCTGAGTGAAGTAACCCAATCACAAAAGAACCCACAGTATGCCCTCACTGAGTGAATACTTAGTACTATCATTTCCCTCTTCATCAGCTGATATGCTCCTTTGGTTTTTCACATTGAATCTAGTAATGTGGTAAATGGCACTCACAGATATTTCTTATAGTCAACTTGCCTTCTTGGAATAAAATATATACCCAAATCTGATTTATTAATGTTCTATCTAGAATTTTTGCACCCATCATCATGAGAAAAAGTAGACTGTGAATTTCCTTTTGTTTAACACTCATTTTTGTCTTTAGGGGTCAAGTTTATCCTGGATAATAATGTACATTTATATATGACTCACATCATTATTCCTGTGTGGAAGAGTCTGGTGTTAATTTTAACTGGTGTCTAGTATGTGAGTGGATTTATAACTATAGTCTTTTTTGACACAGAATAATTCAGGTTCCATAGAATGTATTATGCTAATTTAACTGCAGTTCAGAACTAAAAGTATTTTATTAAAAATTTCAAATTTATTAGAATAAAATGGTGGTAATATCTTTCAGTGCTTTTTTTCTGTTCTAATCCTGGAAATTTATGTCATAGTTTTTTCTTAATTGTTTGTGAATGGATATCTAGCTTTATTAGCCTTTTCTATGAACTGACTTTTACATTTTTATTACTTTCTATTACAATGATTTTCCCGTTTTCTTTAGTTTCTTTACTTCATTTGAATTTGTCCTGTTGCTTTGTTGTAGATTCTTGGTACCCTCCTGATTTATAGCCTTTCTTCTGAAGATCTAAGGTCCTGCATTTCTCAGTAAGGACTGCTTTACCTTCTATCTCAACGTCTGACTGATGCATTGCATTGTCTTCGACTGAAGACCAGTATTGCTAACTTTGAGTGAAATGTCTTTTATTTTTTAAGCACACACCAGACATAGTATCTCTTATTTCCAAATGCTAGACTTCTCTGATCACTTTTTAGATGTTGTGTTCAGAATATGGATTCTCCAGTAAGTGTTAGTGGACCAGTCACACTAGCAATGGGGACAGCTCTATCATTCCCTGCCCCCAGGCTTCAGAGAAGAAGGAACAGAAAGAGTGTGATAGCAGGGAAAGATAGTGCCCTCCTGGATATGAAGAGCCAGGTTCATAAACTCACACCCTGTACAGGATGAAGCCTGTCACCACTCCAGCATGGATGGATAGCCTTACAGAGTTCCACTCCTAGATGAGAGGTACTGGCAACTGACTGTTGTTGGAGGAAGAAATGTCAGCTGTTCCAAAAGCATGACCTCTAATAGGTTGTTTGGGTTCTAGGGGAAGTCTCACTATGACCATTCCCACCCAAGCAGGTCTAATTGGACCTCATGGGTCATAAAGCAAAAGAAAAGAGGGTAGAGTGTGATGCTGGGGACATGTCTGGGAGAACCTGGAGGAGGAAAAAAAAGGGATGGGCATGACAAATACATTGTATATATTCTCAAAATTAGTTTATTTATTATCTAATTGTTAAAATTAGATAAATGAAATATATATGTATATATATATATATGTATTATGTATATGGTCTGTGTGATCCATATTCAAGAATGCATACTCTTCGCTTGATAGATGTATTTGGTATTCCACAAATCACACACACAGATCAAGTGCCAAACCTACTATTTGAATCTTCTACAATTATACTGATGTTTTCATTTACGTTTGAAGTTACTGAAAGCAGAATGATAAAATTTGAAGACTAAAGATTTATATTTCTCCTTTCAGGGTAATCAAATATTTTGAAACTGCTCAACTTGTCTGCTTACAGGCAGCCATATTGGCCTTTTGTTGGTGCTTGCAAGATATTTTTAAATACCTTTTAATCTTTATATGATTTAATATTTGCATCATATCATTAGCCTTCTTTTTATAATCTAGTGTGGCAATCTTTGGGATTAAATTGAAATATTAAATCCTCTCTCATTAATGTAATTACTGTTACATTGGTTTTTCTAGTCAACAGCTTGATTGTTTCTTTTTTTCCCCCTGGGTTCTTTGCTCCTTAATAACTCTTTTCTCTTCTACTAATCATATTCATTTTATCACTTCATTTCCATATCATATTGCTAATTACATATTATTTTTATTGGATGTATTCTTTATTTAGATTTCATTTCCCTTTTCCTGGTTCCCTGCCCCCCAAAGGTCCCACATGCACTTTTCCCTCCCCCTGTTCCCCCATCCACACCTTCTCACTTCCCTGTTCTGGTATTCCCCTATACTGATACATTGAACCTTTCTAGAACCAGCGTCCACTCCTTCCTTCTTCTCGGACATCATTTGGTATGTAGATTGTGCCTTTGGTGTTCCAAGATTCTAGGCTAATATCCACTTATCAGTAAGTGCATACCATGGGTATTCTTTTGAGACTGGGTTACCTCACTTAGTTTGATGTCCTCCAGCTCCATCCATTTGTCTAAGAATTTCATGAATTCATTGTTTCTAATGGCTGAATATTACTCCATTGTGTATATATACCACTTTTTTTTGTATCCATTCCTCTGTTGAGGGACATCTGGGTTCTTTCCAGCTTCTGGCTATTATAAATAGGGCTGCTATGAACACAGTGGAGCATGTGTCCAATTGCATGCTGGGGAATCTTCTGGGTATATGGCCAGGAGGGCAGGGTCCTCCAGAAGTRTCDTGYCCAGTTTTCTGAGGAACYGCCAGACTGATTTCCAGAGTGGTTGTACCAGCTTGCAATCCCACCRGCAGTGKAGGAGTGTTCCTCTTTYTSCAYATCCTYRCCAAMAYCTGCTGTYTCCTGAGTTTTTAATCTTAGCCATTCTGACTGGTGTGAGGTGAAATCTCAGGGTTGTTTTGATTTGCATTTCCCTAATGACTAATGATGTTGAACATTTCTTAAGGTGCTTCTCAGCCATCCAAAGTTCTTCAGGTGAAAAGTCTTTGTTTAGCTCTGTACCCCATTTTTTAATAGGGTTATTTGGTTTTCTGGGGTCTAACTTCATGAGTTCTTTGTATACATTGGATATTAGCCCTCTGTCTGATGTAGGGTTGGTGAAGACCTTTTCCCAATTTGTTGGTTGCCGATTTGTCCTTTTGACAGTGTCTTTTGCCTTACAGAATCTTTGTAATTTTATGAGGTTCCATTTGTCTATTCTTGATCTTAGAGCATAAGCTATTGGTGTTCTGTTCAGGAACTTTCCCCCTGAGCCAATGTCCTCAAGGGTCTTCCCCAGTTTCTTTTCTATGAGTTTTATTGTGTCTGCATCCATTGTCTGCATACGCAGCCCCAGCTGCCAGCTGTCTGTAGTGTCCCGAGGCAAGATGGCAGCTTCCGCAGTAATCCAGGCACAGACCCCCCGAGCAAGTTGGTGCCCAAGCGGGTCGGCGCACAGACAGCCCTCCGAGCTGATGCAGGCAAGAGCCTGACAGGGTAGTCGACGTTAGACTAGGACTCTGTCCGTACACCTGGCCCCAGCTGCCAGCTGTCTGCAGTGACCCGAGGCAAGATCTAATTACATATTCTTTAAGCAGATATCTCAAAAAATAAAAGGCATTCTCTTGACTTATTAGAATCTATAATAATATATTTATCCTCTCTGAATAAGAATTTGACATCACATTAAAATTTTGCACCCTACTCTACCACACACTATTACTGCTTCCTTTGATTGTAATTCTACTTTTATTTTACTTTATCTTATTAGTTTTTTATTTTATTGAGATAGGTTATTACTGCATAAGTGTGGCTGGCCAGGACCTTATTATATAGAGTAACCTGACCTCAAACTCAAAGTGATCTTCCTGTTTCTGTCTTCCAAGTGCTAGGACTAAAGGAGTCTGCTGCTATTCTCAACCTGTGCTGTTTTAAGCTTTTTGTTACAGATGATTTCCTACAAATACAGATGTAATAATGAATTGGAACGACCAAAGCCATTTCCCATCCTAGCTATCAGTAATCCATGTCCAATTCTGTTCTAGCTTATCCCTGTCAACTTTTCCTTTACCCATACCCCATACTATTTTAATACAAATGACATTAGATTCTTATAACTATCTCAATATTTATCTCCAAAGGACAAATAGTAGGCTTTCTAAACCATACAACCATAATATCACCAAACACATACAAACTACTTCAGAATACTGTTTAAATCTCAGTGTCATTCAGATTGCGAAATATCTCAACTGCCATTGTTGCTTTACAAGCATTTTGAAATCAAGTTTCTTATTAGCTCTGAAAATTATAGTTGGTTGATCTATTTTTTAAGGTTCATTTAACCTATTATTTCTCCTCAACCCTTTCTTTGTTTTAATTTGTTACTACTGGTTAATTGGAGAACATGTCTTGTTAGAAGCTAATTTTCCCATTTATTATATTTTTTACCTTCTGGGTGGTATATGGGAAACACATCATATCTGGATACATTTTCATAACATTCAAAGTTATTCGTGCTTAATTCCTGAATCTAAGAAGTCCTATCTATCTACTCATCTATTTATCTATTTATCTATATAGTATAGATAGATAATTTCTACCTATCAACAGCAATCTACAAGTAATAATATAATTCTTGTGGGGATTTTTTTTATGTGTGTAACATCTAAATTAATATTATCAAGACAACATTCCCTCTATTTTTTTATTTAATCAAAAGAATTACAGAATAAAGGCATAATTCTTTATATACTGTAATTCAAAATAACAAATTAGCTCACTAGCTTCCTCCTACTCTGACTAACTGCTTAGTACCATATTGAACATTTAAACTAAAGGATTTAAAACATTTGATAATTTTAATCCACTGCATTACTATCCTTAACTTATGAGATGCTTAAATTATTCCATCTTAAGTTATTTGGTGAGAAATTTAAACTTTGCTAGACCCCACTTTGTTTTATCCTATTAATTTAGTCACAGTGATGTATCTTGTCTCTTGAGTGCTTTTCTTTATTTCCCATGATTCCATTGGGAACCATGTCCCTGTCATTAAGACTTCCTTCAAAAATTTCAGTGTAGAAATGCTAGGCGTTCATTATGTAATTTTACCATTCATAAATATATCTTTTCTGAAGGATATGTTCACTAAGTATAAAATTTTAGATTGGTTAATTCTTCATACTTTGGGTGACTTAACTATTTTATAGCTTCCATTTTTTTGTTTAAAATTTATAAATTCAATTAATGCTTCTGTGAATTTGTGTCCTTATT
>BDUI01000003.1:2057153-2077341 GCA_002335545.1 Apodemus speciosus | reverse complement strand
ATGCACAGGAACAATAATAGATAAATAGATGATAGATAGATAGATAGATAGATAGATAGATAGATAGATAGATAGATAGATGATAGATAGATGATAGATAGATGATAGATAGATAGATGATAGAAAGGTAGATAGACAAAGAGATACATAATACCAATTCATATTGGATTTTCTTTAAGATCCATAAACCTATGCCTTGATGTCACACATAAACTTTGTTAAACTCAGTCAACATCTCTTTAAATGCTGCACCCACCCGGAATTTTCAAACCTGTGCCTGTGCCTCCAACTACAAGCCTGGACTTTGAAGCTCCCCCAGATGCCTATTATGGAGTCATTTTATGTTGCTGTCATCCCTTTTCAGTTCTGTGTTTTAAATATAAGTATCTTTTCCCTCCACATTGCTCTGTTTTAATATGTCTAGCATATTGTTAATTCAATCTATAAAAAAATTTACCCCATTCATTATAATTTTAAGTTTTAAGACATTCATTTGGTTGTGTTTATAGACTAAATCTCTGATGAAATTCTGTTTATTAACCATTAATTATACATGTGAAATTTGTGTCTTTTATCCTGAACACCCAAATCCCATTGGTATCTAATGCTTTTGGCTCTCTTTTAGTTATGATTTTAGTCAGTCGCTATTTCTTTGAGTACATACCATTTTTAGTTAATGATATATTCACTGTTTGTGGAAACTGCACATGTCTGAAATGATGTTTTCTTCTTCCAAAGGTGATATGATTTTGTCCTTTAAGCAGCAAAATTTCAGGAAGGTTGTCAGGACCCAGCTGAGGTAGTGTACTACCAGCCTGCCCTAATCCTTGGAAACAACCCTTCCCCAGGCTCAGTTAAACCCTTCAGTGTTTCTCAGGTTCCCACAGCCTCAGACACCATGTACTCTGAAATGCTGAGGCTTTTCCAACACCCCTGCCTTGATTCCACTGTCACACCAGCTGATGAGTGTTACATCTGTTGACCTCCCACCCCAACCCGATGTACCATGTTGAATGCTCTCCTTGGTGCCTTTCTCTGGGACATGCTTTTGCAAGTGCTGGTTCTTTCAGCAAGGAAGAACTCCACTGCCCAGTATGATATTAAGACATTTTCATTTCAGAAAAATAACATTTTAAGTTACACCCCTTGCCTGATGAACTCACACTTTTATTGCCCTTGATTTTTAATATTCTTAAGATTCAGACGTATTCAGATCATTTCAGCATAATTACAAAGAAACACGCAGCTATGCAAAGCAAATAAGTATTGACCTTCATTCAGCAATCAACCTCAAATAATGTCAGGAAATCTCAAGCTTTCCCTGGTAAAAATATGGAAGGGAAGAGAAAGGAGATGCGTTATTTATCATGGACAATACTCAGCACAATTTTATTGCTCCTTGGGGAATCTGAGGCTTTTAAAGATGCTATTATTATTTGGAAGCTCTCCAGAGAGCACTAAGGATTAAAAATAGCACCTGCACTCTGCTAAGTCAAATCACCTGTTTATTGCCCAGAGTGATGAAAATCATTTAATAAAAATATTACAGACACTGTTTAGAACCATGAACACAATTCATATGTTCAGCAGTGTTAAGGAGAATGCTTGTGCCTAGCTTAATACATATTTGTTAGATGGATAACTCATATAGTGAGACAGATAATTCACTTCCTTAAAGAATTGGAATTTTGAGCAGTAAAAAATGAAACTTCTGTAAGCATCTTATGATTTGGTTTGCCTAGAACCAGCACAAAACTTTATTGCCGTAAGCTGGACATGGTAGTTCAACCTGTAATCTCTGAACCTGAGGGCTAGGGTTGAAGGATAGGTCAGTCTGCAGTTAAAAGATGGTAACTTGTCTCAGAAAAGTAAACAAGAGCCAGAGAAATGGATGGTTCAATGGGCAGAGGCCTGGAGACCTGTGTTCTACCTCCAAACTCATGTAACGTTGTCTTCTGACCTTTAAATGCACACATGACACACATGCTTACTCACACAAACCATAGACATACACAGACAAGAAAACAGACAGACAGAAAAACACAGAGACAGAGAAAGAGAGAGAGAGAGAGAGAGAGAGAGAGAGAGAGAGAGAGAGAGAGAGAGAGAGTAAAACCGTTCCCCTTTTGGGTATGTATTTACATGTGGTTGTGCATCCATGCACACATTGGGAGTGCCTATGGATTTGTATGTGCATATGTGTATGTGGAGGACAGAGGTTGATGTTGGATGTTTTCCTACCTTGCTTTTCACCCACATATTGAGGCAGGGTGTCTCACCATAGCCAGAGTTCACTGACTCAATGAGTGTAGCCAATCAGCTTGCTGCACATCCAGCTGGGATTGCATGGATGCTGAGAACTCCAGTCCTCATCTTGGGCAGAAAGCACTGGGCACACCAAGGCACTTCTGTAGGCATTGCTCCAGCCTTCATCATCATCATCATCATCATCATCATCATCATCATCATCATTATTATTATTTATATCTCCCTAGATTTCCTTTTGGGGACTCATCCCCTCCTGCCACCCTAGGAAGACAAGAAATAGGGAATGAGACCCAGGTCTGGAAAATAACTGCTCCATCCCATTGCTACAGTTTTAGGTTCAGCTATGAACAACTAATCCCAGATATTCTTGAGTCTCATGGTTGGAGTTTACTGTGACTACTGGAAATAAACTTTTCTAGCTGATCAGTGAGTAAATGGAAATTTCAATATAGTAAGCACTGGACAAAGAAGGCCCTTGGACAAGTGAGAACAATGTTCCTGTGATGTGAGTAAACACACACTTTATTGGTAAAACCATTATAATAACTGAAAGTCATTACTCTCCGTCAAACCAAATATCCTTACTATTTATCAAAAAGACTGCAACAACAGTGTACTTAAGAATGATCTGCCCTCATTCAGGATTATGGATAAAATGGCAGCTGCTCGGGGACACAATGTGTAACATTAGTCTCTTTCAGTTCATAGTAAAATGTATTACAGACTCGTAATAATCTTTTAGTTCCCCCTTCATTTACATGATGCGCAAACTAACTCCTGAAACTCAGTATCACTCACAAGTGATACTAATTTTTTAAGTTTTAAGTTTTAAGATACTACATTTTTAGAGTTTCAAAGTTAGATTATTATTAACCCGTTCTTCGCAGATGTTTAGTTATTTGGATAATTAAGTGAGTTATGAAAGAGCTATGGGAAGAAGAAAGCTTTTGGCATTGTGTCATCTTAAAAAGTCTGTCTAGGGCCAGACAAATGGCTCTGAGGTAAAGGAGTTGCTGAGAAAGCCTGGTGACCTGGGTTCAATCTCTAGAGCCTACATGGACAGGGAAGGAAATAACTGACAGCACAAAGTCGTTCTCTGACCTCTACATGTGTCTTGTGGCATGTGTGCTGGCACACACAGTATACACACATAGAAATACACAATTTTCTAAGCATCTGTCTTCATGGGCTAGTGCTTGGCAGCGAATTCTAGACTAGGCATAGTATCTGTCCATAAACAGCCTGTATCAGACACAGGCAGGAAATAAGACCCATTACTTAAGGTTGCCCTCTGACCCCTACATGTGTGCTGACATGGAAACACACACACACGCACACACACACACACACACACACACACACAGAGACACACGTACGCAAAATAAAGAAAAGAAGGGAGGAAAAGATGGAAATAAGGAGGAAGAGAGGGATGAGAGAAGGGAAACAGTCCTAAGTGTTGGCTAATAGAATGGTTGCTGATGGCAGATGTGAGGAGGAAGGCGTCAATGCGTGGGCTCCTCAGCATCTTTGGTCCTCCAGGTGGACTCGGCCTCAAGCATGTGCACAGACTGAGGCATATGGTTCTCCCCATGGCATTTAATTAGGAGTGAGGTAGAATGTGCAGGACCAGAATTTTAAATATTAGTTTATAAAACCTTTATGCACCTAATTTTGAAATGATTTCCCTTCTCTCTGGAGAGGCATCTAATGTCAAACACTGGTATTAAGGAGAGCCATGATAACAAAAAACTAAGAGGTGGGCATATCTGTCAGAGTTACTGATTTTTTTTTTAAAATATGAACTATTCCCTTACCTAAAAATGTTTTCTGCCAATACATGCTGAACTCTGACATGTGGCCTTGTTCCATCATTCTCAGCTACCCACACTGTCTGAGAGAAATGATTTCAAAGTTAAATTCAGTGATTTCAAAAAGGGAAACACAATCACTTGCAACACCCAGGTAACCGAGAAGTTAAAAGAAAAACGACAAGTTTGCTGATTAGTTTCAATCAGTTTCAACTCTTTCCATATAATGCGTTGTAAAAGCTCTTTCTTTCTAAGTACTTACACACAAGGTGGCTGTGCACAGTGAACCCTAGGAAAGGCTCACAGCAGTGACATCCGATGTCTAGCAGATGAACTCACAGCTTTCTGCCTTGTATCAGATCACTGAGAATACATGCTGCTTGGAAGCCTCCAAGACTGCTTTCACAGCACCCTTCCCCACCCCCACCCCCACACCAGTACTGTGCAAGTTGGTGTACAGCACACAGCCTTGCCCAACTTGACATTGTGCATGCTAGGCTAGCTGAGAGAATTATGCATAGTCAAATCATTACTAATTCTAATTTCCAGTTAAAGCTTTTCTTAAATAATATGAAACCAATCCTATCTACACCAAGGAAGCATCAGCCTGCTCATTAACTTCCCTAAATATCTCCGTGCTGCATGTACTGAGATGCCTCATTCAGCATACATTCTGACGTGACCTGGTGCATACTGACCAGCAGAAAGTCAAAACAATGCTTTGTTTGTCTGTTTTTAAGCACAGGTCTCTGTAAAGGGAGGGAACAACGCTGCGGGACTGTTACACGGCAACCAACGGGGCCCTCAGCTGGGCCGCCTCACTTGGATCAGCAGCTCTTCCCTGACTGCTGTTCCTGTGAAGAAAGTGCTTTCTTAACGACCCCTAGAGAAAGACAGCGATGTGAGAAACAAGAAGTGTGACACATGAAGCTGTCCCATGCCTGTGTATGTAATATCACCTGGGCCCGTGCATTTCTTAAAGCAGAAATAGAGCTGTTTCTCTCCACTTCAATTATTCCCCTAACCCTGGAGGCCCGTGCAGAGAAGGAGCATCCCCCTGTTCTATCCACAATTAAATAAAGGTTCCAGTGCTCCGCAAGGCTTTTATATACATCTTTAAAAGTGGCCTGAATGTCTATTAAAAGGGTTTCCTTTATTAGCTCCTGCCTGTAATTTTACATGGCAGCGTGTTTGAAAGTCACCCGGCAGGGAAGAGATCGGCCGTGCTCCCCATCAGTGTGACAGCCGACGATGGTGTATGTGTGCATTTCCTGTTGATTCCCTTGTAATCTTTACTAAATTGCTGTTGGTAGGTCCAGCTTATGGATTTTTTTCTTTCTGCTTCACAGATGACTCATAATCACACATGGGAATAAAAATGAAAGACAAAGTTGTTTAAACCCATTTCCACTATTTGCTCAAAGCAGAAGTTCTCCATACTCAGAGGTGGGGGTGAATTTGTGTACTGACCAGCAGTGACTGTCACAGCACTGGCTCAGCATTTAAGTTAAAACAGGCCACTCTAAACGGTGAAATTCCGCCACAGGTGACTATTCTGAGCAGAAACACATGGTACTTTTGTTTGGTCATCCTTGAGAAGCATCTGTGCATAGGCAAGTGCAAAACAGAAAGAAAGCCCACAGAGCGTCTGTCTGCACGCTGTGACACATGAGCCCATCTTTCACAATAACTGCAGGTGCAACAATCATCTCAAAGGGGACGGTTGGGGTTTCCAGCATCCTCTGGGAAGGGAGTCACTGTGGGCCTCGTGCCCAACTCTATTTTGGAAGAAAGCTAGGCTTCGTGCCTTCCTGCCTCAGGATGCCCATCAGAATTCCTGTCCCTTCCCTTCAGACTCTTTCAGCCTTCCCTAATGCACCCACATAAGCAGCCGAAAGTGACTGGAAAGATGAGAGCAGGCATCACAGGCCGAGAGGGCAAAGCCTGGTGCCCATTGGATAGAGATGTCATTCTGTGCCCAGATGTGGATCCACCTTGAGGCTTTCCTGAAAGCTGTCCTTAAAGGAACAGAGACAAGGAAGGAGAAAAGAAGGTAAGTCAGTCATTCTGGAACTGTAGTGTGCTGACAAATCATATAGGGGTTAAACTTCAGTGCTGGTTATGGCTGTGGAATGGGGACTCAGGTTCTACACAATCATGGATCAGGTTCCAATGCCAGTTCAGGTACCAGATATCTGCTCTTAGGAAAATCCAAGCCTGCATCCTTTTCAAAACCCAGCTGACACTCTTTGAGTTTGGGGCAGTACCTACCCCTGGTTCCTTTTCTCTCGTGGTCTTATCTGCTATCATCTCTCCTTTGAAAATATATGTATTTATTTAATTTTACATGTGCAGTGTGTCTGCCCGTTTATAGAGAGATGTCCTCAGAAGCCAGAGATATTAGATCTCCTGGGCTAGGAGTCACAGGCTGTTGTGAGCCACTTGACAGGGGTGCTGGAAATCAAATGCAGGTCTACTATAAGAGCAGTATGAGCTCTCAACTCTCCACCCTCTATGTGAAAATTTTTGACAGGGTATCACTGTGTGGATAATCTAGAATGTGCTATGTAGACTAGGCTGGCCTTGAACTCAGAGATCTGCCTGCCTCTGTCTCTCAAGGGATGGCATAAAAGGCTTGTGCCATTACACCATCTTCTTCTAGAAGGCCTCTAAGTAGAGACAACATAGGACATTATGGAAAAATCAGTGGCTCTGGAATCCAACAGATGCAGGCTAGAATCTCAGCGGTGTGACTTAACCTGAAGTCAGAAGTCTTAGGGGAAATCTCTTGAACCTCTTTTACATTTCTTTTCTCCCTTTATAACGTGGTTAGTCTAAGAAAAAAAAATTACAAGAAAGAAACATGTCACTCTGAGAAACACAGTAGCTAACAATCCCTGACCATACTGAATAAATAGCCTAAAACAGGACGGTTCCACCTACAGGGTATAAAAGAGAAGGTGGGAAGTTACATGTTTGGATATGTCTTCTTTTTCCTAACACTGTGATTCTAGCTTATACTTAGATCTATAGTTTTGGGTTGTATAGAGCTGCATACACATTAAGCCAAGCATCTCTTCTGTACCCAATATTTCCAAACTCTAAAAAGCTACTCTTCAATCAAATATTTAGTAGTGTCAGAATGCAGAGAGAACTCGGGTTTGTTTTATTTTGTTTTGTTTTATGCTCTACGCACTGGGAAGTTGCCCCGCAGTTGCCCTCCTACACCTGGCTGCTAGTATTTCCAGTAACAAGTCCTTGTTCTGAAGTTGCTCCTTCTAATCTCTCCTCTATAACCTGACACTAGGCTCGCTGTTGCTTGCCCAGTATGTGATGCACAGGTTCCCCTCTGCACACACCTACTTAGGAATCTAACTTCCTCTACAGGAATGCAGAAGTTAGTAGTCAGTTAACAAGAGGAATCAACAAGAAAACTGCTAATTTAATTCTTTCCCTGATCTTCCCACTTGAAGTTGATAGAAACAAACATAAAGTCCAGCGGTATTTAAAAAGAAGTAAGGAGGCAGAGCTCCCGATTTGAGTAAAATAAAAATCCCAGCCCTTAATCCCAGCATTTGAGAGGCAGAGGCAAGCAGATTTCTGAGTTTGAGGCCAGCCTGGTCTACAGAGTGAGTTCCAGGACAGTTGGGGCTACACAGAGAGACTCTGTTTCGAAACAACAACAACAACAACAAAAATCAACAAAGGAAGAAGAGCAAGAATACATATTTCTTCCTCCAAATCCCCAAACTGTTCTGCAACTAAGATATGGACCCCTGTGGACCACACCTTCTCAAATGCTGTAATGATTCCTGTTTTCTTTAATTTTTAAAGGGTGTGTATTATATATTGTCCTGTGATATTAGACAATACTTATTGACTTTGTTGACAATGATAAGAGCACTGCTGTCACACATCTCATTGTATTTACAGATTTATGGCAGGTTCTGCTCTATTACTGCAATATTTACACTAAGAATATAATGGAGTTAGTAGCTTTCTTCACAGTTTAAAAAGTATCACAGACATTCCACTCCTGTTCTAAATAGCTGACTTGGTAGCAATCTTGTCCCTATTTCATAAGAGACAGGTTGCATTTTGTCACTCCTTGTAAGAGCCACCTGGAAGATCATTCCACCGCCTTGGAAGATGGTTATGTTGGCATCTGTAGTGGAAGCTAAAGAAATGTGATTTCCATGTAATGCATGCTATGCTGCATGCATTCATCTGCTTGGCCCTTGCTTTGATCTTCCACAATTCAGTAGATCAGCTGGTCACCTTCCTCCAGGAGCCACTGGATGAGGCCTGATTGGCACTGACTTTAATATTGCCTCAAGGCCATAATAATGACTCTTACTAATGTGACAGCAATGTTCTGGAGGTCCCATTGCAGCAGGGAGGGCCTATCAGCCACTGTAGTACCAACTCATGACAAGAGCCACTGATGGCACAAATTCTTGTCCTGATATCAACTTCTGTTTCAGAATCTGCATCTTCCTAGCTTCTTCTCTCTAAGATTAGATCAGGGAGGGGACTTGCTTCTTTGAGCTCATTCAACCAAAGATGGAAGCAAGCAGATGAATTACTATTGGCTCATTTATCTTACTAGATTGAGCTACATGATACTGCCCTATTTGTAGCTTTTAGCAATTTCATATTATTTCAATTTATATCTTGTTTAGAAACAAAGTTTCACTATTAGAAAAAAACTAAGCCTTATCCATGATTGTGTGATATTAACCAGAGCAAATTCTCTCAAATTTATTCATTCTGATGGTGCATGGTTTTATATAAAACATAAGGAGAGAATCTTTTACCCCCTCCCATTTTCACTTTTCTAAAATAAGGTGGATTTAATAATGCTGTTTAGAAAATTGCTCTTCTCAAGCAGCAAATATCAATCAAAACAATCATGACCCCCTTTCTCATTATCGGGAGTGAGAAAGATACAAAGACAATGAAACATCATTTCTATCCTCAAGAATTAACCAATAATATTGAAGAGAGAAAAAAATGAGAGAAAATTTTTCAAAAAGGTGAAGGATGAAGTAACAATATAAGAGATGTCACAAGACAGGCCATAGTAATTGCCAAAAGTGTGGAAGAGAATGTAAGTGCTGAGAATTGCAAGGCAGGAGCAACCACCTAGAATCTGATTTAAGCCACTTTCCATCTAATTTAGCTTATCAATCTAGGAGCCCGCCCACCTACTTACTGCAGGAAGTTATCCCAGAAGATGAAAATCACCTCACTGACTACCCAGAACTCCTGGACGATGCATCCAGAGATGTGCATGCTGGAGAAATCACCTCACTGACTACTCAGAACTCCAGGACAATGCATGCAGAGATGTGCATGCTGGAGAAATCCTCACTGACTACCCAGAACTCCTGGACAATGCAGCCAGAGATGGGCATACTGGAGAAATCACCTCACTGACTACCCAGAACTCCTGGACAATGCATCCAGAGATGTGCATGCTGGAGGTCTCAGACCCATAGAAGAAAAGGCGAGTGGGCACTCTGCTTGCCTCTGTTGCAGTATGGAGCCCAGGCTGTTCTGAAAGCCCTGATTCTCCAGATCCAGACACTATAGTTTAGAGTTTACATGCCTGAATATGCACACACACACACACACACACACACACACATGCACACGCACACGCACACGCACACGCACACGCACACATTCTCTTCTCTGTTTACCCCAGAAGTTTACTAACTTCTTCTAGAGAGCTACATGAAGACAGTTGGATAAGACAGGTGGGAAACTTCTAATTCCATGTGTTCACTATAAAGTGTAGCTACCTCATAACCAGGTATTTTCCTGACACTGTGATGGCTTTTAGTACTCAATTTCATCCCTTCAGACAAATGCCAAGAATAAAAGTAAACATTGGTATAAAGAACTTACACATGCCTGTTGAGTGATAAATGAAACTACATGGTTGACTAATAGCCACTAGCTGTTTTCTTACAGCCCTTCCATGGTCTTTCTCTTGGCTGTGGTACTCCACATGAGGATGGTATTTCATGACAGAGGGTCTCCAGCATATTCCAAAAGGAAAGACTTTGTTATCCAGGGCAAAACAACCATATGTACTGCAAGTCCCAGTGGCCTCAAATTCCTTAATGCTCCTAGTACTGAACCCACTTGGGGGTGTAGCACACAGGAATTCAGGCTCTTCTGTTCCAGAGTACTCCTTCTCTCTATGATTTGAGCCTGATAAACATTTGCTTACACATAAGGAAACATCTTTGTTTTTCCCTTTCTCTTTCTACAACATCTAATCCATGATAATGTTTTTCCATTTTACCCACAAAATATTCAAGTCTTTCCTTCATCAGTGCAATGGCCACTGTATCTCATAAGCACTAACCATCATCAGCATTTATCAATACAAAATCCTGATTTCTTGTCTCTACTCTTGCCTTTCTGATCAGTTCTAAACGCATAATGAGAAGACCTGAAAAAGTCATTAAATGAGCCATATCTTCATGTTATTCAAGTCCTATTGTGCCTTCTTATAGTCAGAATATCTATTTGTGCCATCATTCAGAATCTTCTGTAACCCAATCTAGCATGTCCACCACAGGAGACCATGCAGCAGCACTATATAAGAGGTGACTCTTTAGTCCATCTCTAACTGGGAGATCTCTAAGTCAGAACTTCAGATTCTTTGTGAGTCATGTGAGCTGTGCAACTTTTGACCAAGTACTAGATTTCTCTGGACTCCAGTTTCTCACATGCCAAATTGCATTTCATCTTTTCTTTTTAAAGATTTATATATTTTTATTTTATGTGTATGGATGTTTTATTTCCATGCATGTATGTGCTCCACATGCATGCCTTGTATTCATGTAGGTCAGAAAGGCCGTCAGGTATGAGTTATGAAAGTTCTGGGAATTGAACCCCGATCCTCTGCAAGAGCAGTGAGTGCTTTTTACCATTGAGCCATCACTCCAGCCCACAAGCTATGATTATTAATAATCTGTCAAAGGAATAAACCAAGGCCCTATTATAAAAAGCAAAGAATACTGCTACCCACAGTAAGTGCTTTGTAAAATCATCACCCCAACCAAGTCAACGCTTATCTTCTCAAACATCGCAAACACTCCACACTCTGGACCTGTAATGTTCTCATTTCCGCGAATGTTGCTAATGCTTTTTTCCTTTTGGGCAGCTCAGTAAATGGCCATCTACTGGCCCAATCAGTTTCTTTCTCAACTAAATTTAAATGAGGAAGTCCCTTGATCAGATTGGCCTGTGGTCATGCCAATAAGTTTGTTTTCACTGATGACTGGCTGTAGGCAGGCAGTACTATTCTTAGGCAGGAGGCCCTGGGCTATAGATGAAAGAGGTCAAGCTACCAAATAGTGTCCCTCTGTGGTTTCTGCTTTAGTTCCTGCATGAGTTCTTGCCCAGACTTCCCTCAATGATAGACTGTGACTTGGAAGTGTAAGCCAACTAAACCCCTTTCTCTTCTAAGTTGTGTTTGACCATGATGCTTATTAACAGAAAAGAAACTAGAACAACAACTTTCTCCCTCTCATTGTGTGTGTGTGTGTGTGTGTGTGTGTGTGTGTGTGTGTGTGTGTGTGTGTAAAACACATGTACATCTGGGCAGGGAGCCCCAGGGATTCTTCTATATCTATTCCCATTTTTTTGTGTGGATACAGAGATCCCCATGATTTCCTGGCAAGCACTTTGCCAACTGAGACATCACATTAGAGTTTCTATTGCTTTGATCAAACACTATGACTCAAAGCAACTTGGGGAAGAAAGAGTTTATGTCTATTCATTATCAAAGGCAGTCAGAGTAGGAAGCAGTAGGAACTAGAGGTCTGAGCACTATAGAGGCCATGGAGGAGTACTGCTTTCTGACTTGCTCCACAAGGCTTGCCCAACCTGTTTTCTTATTACATCCAATAATATCAGCCCAAGACTGGCCACATCCACAATGGATTGGGCCCTCCCATGACAGTCACTAATTAGGAAAATGCCCCTACAGGCTTGCCTACAGCCAGATCTTATGGAAGCCTCATCTCAATTGGTGTTCCATTCTCTCAGTTGACTCTAGCTTGTGTCTAATTGACATAAAACTAGCCAGCAAGACATATATACATGTATCTTCATTGCCTTCCTTTACTCCAGGGAGATGCTTAACATGACAAATCTGGATTACTCTATTTGCTTTGATTTAGCTGATCTTCTCCTTTTGTGGGCATGTATATAGGACACACACACATTTACATGTTCAGACAGTGGCTTAGCCCAGAAAGCAAAGAAATCTTCTAGCTTCTAAAATGTGCTATTCAGGGAAGTCAAGAAAAGAAAAGAAAGAAAGGAGGCAGGAGTCGAGGAAAAGTAGTTACTGGCTGCATTCCTGCACTAGCTGCTAAACGTTGCAAGCCCAGTTCGTTGTCAGTTCGCCTTGATGTCTCTTCTGAGCAAGGCCATGTGAGACACTGCATTCTTGAACAGAATGACCAGAGGAAGAAGTAAAAATATACATACTCACTACCCAGTGCCCATTTATGCAACTACTAGGTTGGAGGTACATAGGTGCTGAGCTGGCCACTGCTCAGTGACAAAAGGCAAGGCCAGGGCTGAGGGAGTGAGCTGWCAGAGAGCCTTAAACCAGCAGCAACAACAGTGTCGGGACTGTCCATAACTTGGTTTTGTAACCATGGGAACAGCACAAAGCAGCCAAGCACATAGATCAGGAATGGAGCCTAACCCGAGTGCAGCCAGATAGATAAGAAAACGAAGTGTCCAAATGGACTGTTCTAGAGGTATGACACGCACATGCTCACCAATCCTGAAGCTTGTACTCATGTCAAATGTCTGCAAATCTCTAATAGTATTTTGTCTGACTGAGTCAAAGTACAGTCTCTAAGCCTTTCTCAAGGCAGGGCTGTAAAAGGCATCACATTCAATAAGATTTGACACGTGTCCAGGGCAATAAAAAATAAAAAAAATTGAAGTAAAAAAATCTTTCCTATACAGTAACTCATTGGATATTCTCAAAGTTGCCACATTCACAGAACAAATATTATTAACCTCTATTCTGTAAGAGACAACAGAAACTTAGAGATAGTCTCACACTTTTAAAGCAAGGAAAAAACATGAAAAAAAATCTCCATGCCTGGGTTTATGTAAAATCTAATATGTAAAGGATCTATGCACAGTGCAACCATGTGACTCACGCAACCCTGCTAATTCAGAAAGATAAACTGGTCAAGTTTTTTGTCACTTACTTCATTTCTTAAGCATGTTCAGGAAAGAAGAAATCAGAGCCTAGAAGAGTCACAGGGAACAAAGACTTAAAAACAAAACAACAAGTGTTTTATAAATAATCAAATCTGCAATGGTAAAGATGTCCCATCAAGCTAATGAAAACTATTTCTGGTGGTGGAAATGCTGCAGGAAGTAAGTCATTCCCCACCTTCTTTCCATCTAACCCAATTCTACAGTTTACATATCAATTTCCATGCATCTCCCCATACTGGATGCTCTCCTACTACTGTGTGCATGCATGTGTGCATGTGCCTGCATATGTGCATGTGAACACACACACACACACACACACACACACACACACACACACACACTAACAGCATGTAGAGGATGCCCTTTCCAGCAGCTGGATTTCATATACATGTTAGCAGAGCAGTGCTCACTAGGTCATATGGTGATTTGCAGACAAAACATGTTAATATGACACATGCTTGCTTCGTGTACTTGCTTCATGGCACTGTACCACGGTAGTCAGAAACTGCATCTATTGTAATTAAGGGGTCAAATTCATGTGTACAGTTAAAACAGCATCTTTATTTCATCTTAGTGGGCTGCCTCTGTAAGGGAGCAGTCTCAGACGGTAAAAACAGAGTCAGAGGGAGCTGAAGTTCAGGACCAGTAGAAGGCTTTTCATTTCTCTGAGCCTGACTAGGGAAGGTTTTACCGTTCCCATGTATATGAAGCACTGGGATCCTTGACATGGCCATACATGTATGCATATTATTGACACTCAGAATTTCATGTTCTCCCTACACTGAAACTACCCACCCAAAGGATTGGACACACATTCTAGAAATCTAATGTCATCCAACTTTTAGTAAGACTATGTGGAACTGGATCTGGTATTCTGATATTTAGGTGTTAATATGTATCAAATAAGTGCACAGAACTGTGCAAAAACTGTTTGATGCAGAAATGGACATGATACTATTCCTTCCTCTTTAAATTTGTGTGGCCCAAACTAAAGGAGATTACCCAACTGCAGGTCACAGAATTGGGTTGAGAAATCACAACCTGAAACATTTAGAAAGTAAGTAGACTGGAGTGAAAGCAGATAAGCTTGTTATTTCTTCAGCTCTCTGTCTTTCAGGAGAGATGCTGCCCCCTGTGAAGCTGACTGCACTGAAGGGATCCCCAAGGATCTGTCGTGCTTAGCTTAGGGCCTTCTTATGATTCTCAATAACATTGACAATTCTTTTAAATAAATCAAATCCTTAAAAGAATTTAAGAAAATTTCCTGGATAGAGATGAGTAGTTGGTGTTTGTACAAAGGTCCTTGGATGTCGGCTTTCCAAAAGTGTTGGACAGAAGTGCTAAGGCTGACATTTATTATCTTCTGCATTTATTATACTTATTTTGAAATCTGATTATTTTCACTCCTTCATTACTTTGGCTAAAAGGTAAAGGAAAATATGGATCAAACATGATGGAAAGTTATTTTCTTGTTTGACCCTCTTAGAGTACTGTTTTCAATATTTTAATGATGAAGGGTATAATCTATTCCCAAAATGAATGTAGACTACTGTGCTAATTTGGTCAGATTTGGTTTCCTAGTCATTTAAACTTTTTCTTTAAAACTTAAGACTGATAGACATGAATTTATTCAGGATATATTTCTATTTCCTTTGGGAATATCCATACCTACAATTATTTCCTAATTTTCCAAGGTGGCATGTCAGTTTTAGGAAAATAGATAGAACTAGGAATCAATATGTTAAGCAAAATAAGCAAGATTCAGAAAATAATAAGCTGTTCTTTTTCTCTTGCGTGTGTGTGTGTGTGTGTGTGTGTGTGTGTGTGTGTGTGTGTGTGTGTGTGTTTAGGGCACAAAAGTAGAAAGTAGACTATGAGTTAGAAAACATTAGTGAGGGCTGAGCAGAGAGAGTAATGGAATATGTAGAACAGGAAACTTGGACTGGTGGGATGTTCCTCAGGTAAAGGTGCTTGCCACCAAGCCTGAAGACCTGAGTTCAACCCCTGCCATCCACACAGTAGAAACTAGAGAAATAACTCTGACCAGTTGTCTTCTGACCTCCACACATGTGCTATGGCATATACAGACACACACACAGAGACACACACTCACACACATACACACATACACAGTGGGAGAGGTGAGTAAGGAGAGAGGACACATGCTGCAAAGGGAACTCTGCAGTAAGAGGACTGGAGACCTGGCAGAGGATACACATCTGGCTCCCCGCACCATACAGAGGTTCATGCCCACCTGTAACTCCAGTTCCTGGAAATTGGATGCCTTCTTATGGCTTCCTCGGACACCTAGAATACATGTGATACCCATATGCATATGCAGGCAAAACACTCATACACATAAAACAAAAATAAACAAACCTTTTTTTTTAAAGACAGCATAATAGGGCCTTTGTGTTTTAAGTTGTCTTTCCTGGCTTTTCTGCAAACTGCATAGACAGCAGGACTCATGCAAATGTCCAGGACTGCCAGAAATGTACTTTTAAGAGCTCTTACCTTAACTTAAGTCAAACTGAATATGTTGTTCCCACTGTAGAGGGCCTGGGAGATGGAAATGATTATTCCAAATGTACTGATTGTCAACTGAAGTTTAGAGCGATCACCTACTCTTTGAAGAACATACTGCAGGTCATCAGTGAAGCCATTACCTCTTTCCACTATTATCCAGGAATGGAATGCTCTGCTTTTTCTGAATTCTAGCCATTTGGTGGGGAGGGGTGCTCTTTAATTCATGTTTGCTTCCCTGAGAATTACCACCTAATGGTTATTGCAGTAGTGTTTAGTAAGTGGTGTGTTATCCCTGGGCACTGGAATTAGCATCATTACTCAGAGATGGTAAACAGAAGTTTGCAGTTGTGCACTGCCTGGAGCTGGAAGCATCAATAAAAGCCTGAGGTGGGAGGAAGAGATGAATGCATAGACTTGAATCAAAGGCAAGGGATGCAATTTGATACAGAATATTAAGAAATCCTGCCCAGACTAGCTGAGGAACACAATCCTTCAAAAATCTGAGGCCGAACTGCTCAGTTACATTTCTCACATGGCGTTTCTTTCTTCCCAGAGCACAAAAAGCAAGAACCTTGCCCTTTACACCCATAATTCTTGTGCATACTCTAGGATGCCTGGCATGTAATATTCTAGAAGCAGGGTGCTATGAGTCTCTTTGACAATGGTTGCTTGGGGGCCAGGAATTTTAATCTGCATCCATGAGCTAAAGACATTTAAATTTAAAACTTGTGAGCAAATTTCTGAACAACTAAAAGGCTGCTGAGTGAGAAAGTGCAGACACTGGCCTCCAGCCATCCAAATGGCAAAGCAGCAGTCTACAACCAAGATAGGGAGAAGCTTGTTACTAAGGGCACACATGTTAACTCCATGCACAGAGAACAAGATGGGATTATCACTGATCCTAGGCGTGTTGTGTTAGAAGGGGTGACATTGATCAAAGAGCAGCCAGATATCCTTTTATGGTGGCGTTTTTATTTTGAGACTTCAACATAAAAATACACATGCTTTTTATTATTTGCGTCCCATACTATGCTCTGGGGTTGGACATGAAACAGTTTCCCTATTCTGGTATTTTACAAAAAGTGAAAAATAATAATAAGAAGAAGGAACCACTTTCTAGGATCATATGATTAGTTCTGACATGTGGGAAATTGCTTCATTGCCAGGAGTCAATTCCTGCAATTGTGAGCATCTTCCCTTCATAAAATTAATAACACGCCTGCTTCCTTCCCTCTTGCACCTTCCTCTCTGCAGACTGCAACCTCCTCTTGCCTTCATGCAAAGTCACAGTTTTAAAAGAACATTTTCTTTATTTCTAAAACAGTGCTTTTCAACCTTCCTAATGTTGTAACCCTTTAATACATTTCCTCATGTTGGGGTGGCCCCAACTCTAAAATTCTTTTTGTTGCTACTTTATAATTGTAACTTTGCTACTGTTATGAAAAATAATATAAATATATGATATGCATATTATCTGATATGCAACCCCCCAAAGGACTTGTGCCCCACAGATTGAGAACCACTGTTTTAAAATAGGTAAGGACATAAGCTATGGGGGCATGGTGACTTCTGAAAATGTCCATACACCTGTTCCTTTTATCCGGCCTGTTGAATACTAACAGCCAGGCACCTTTCTAGAATCTAAAACATGACAATTGGGTAGGACGGGTATAAATGAGCACAATGATTTTAGAGTAGTGTGTGCCCATAAGGAAGTCAGGCAGTACAGTAGATGGGTGGGTCCCTCCTAATGGGCACTCAAAGATGGACTCCTGTGGAAGGGTAAGTCACCTCTGCAGGACGGTAAGCAGAAGGAGCAGCACCTGCAGAGGCTGCGCACTGCCTGAAGCAAGTCGAGCTCCATCAAGACCAGAGGGAGTGCACGTCCTGGAGGCCTCCTGTGAGGCCTGTGGATGGGAAGTGAGGTCAGCCAGAGTGGGAGGACTTGGTTTTTAATTTTTACACTAGTGACAGGGAAAACACTCAAGGTTTCAAGTCTTGGAGCAATTGTTCCAAGGGCATGTTTTAAAAATTGGTAACAGCAGTGATCATGATGGGGAAAGATGGACAACAAGATATTCCAAAGATGTGATATCTTTACAGAGCATGCAGGTCAGTCTTTGTCAGTGGGAGTGAGTGAGATCAAGAACATAATGCTG
The DNA here is from genome assembly GCA_002335545.1 of Apodemus speciosus. NCBI lineage: Eukaryota > Metazoa > Chordata > Mammalia > Rodentia > Muridae > Apodemus > Apodemus speciosus. Next base: position 2,059,307 of record BDUI01000003.1, on the reverse strand, counting down.
GGCTGAACATCTAGAGTGAAATTAACATGCTCTGTGCTTGGACGAACTCTGCTGAGCTTATACTATTCCTAGCTTCTCCACGTATACCAGGGATAATGATTTCTCCAAGAGTCTCAGTGAGAATTACATAAGGCATTACTAAAACCACAGGGTGATGCTAGAGGCTGGTACCTGCTCAGCTCAGCGAGCACACTGTTGCTGGTGTTTTTCTCATCAGCGTCATTGCCTGGTGGAGAGTGAAGGATGGGGCTGAAGAACTGATCTACTCAGGGAATTCAAACTAAAAAGGAGCACTCTGTGTCTCAGGTCCTCCCATCAAGAGCACGTGGACCAGAAGAAGCTCCTTGTGTTTCAGGTCCTTCCATAAATTTTATATCTTGACAATTATAGAGTTTGAATTAAAAAAAGAGTGTTGTCATACAACTAGAAAAATCCAGATGCTAGTAAGCATGACTGTGAATCAATAAGCACAGGGCATTCATACAGGGAAATACTTCATAGAAACAAATAATAAATGGCTAGCTTACCCATAACCAACAATACATCACACAAAAACATTCATGAATGAGAAAAACTAGGCTGAAGAGAAGGCATTATATTTAAATGAAACTCAAGAATAGATGAGACTAATTGGTGTTGCATGTTTGCTGTACCTTAAGTTAATTAACTATATCATTTCAGGGATCAGAATTAGCCAGGCACATAAACAAATGGGGGCTTTATGAACCCTATAACCTCAGGACCCTCATGAACCTGTTTATCTCCAAGGCTGGCTCTCCCTGTCTAGATTCCAAGGTTCAACCCACACAGTCAGCTACAATGGCAAACTAACAGAGAGACAGATAAATAAAGGCTTTGCTTAATGGGAGGGCAGCCACAGCATAGCCAACTGTAGCCAGGAATGACTTCAGAAGCCACTCCACTGAAGGCAGGTGGCTGTGTCACTCCTTAACTTCCAGTTGTCCTGCATCTCTCTGCATTAAGTGAAAGACCTGGAGGCAGGACAGCTTCTTCTCTATATTAGAAATGGTGCCCATGTACCTTGATACTTGGGACAGATCACTTTCTATGCTAGAAATGCCCCCAACTACCTTGATACTCAGGACAGCTCCCTTTCTATATCAGAAAAGGTCTCCACATACTTAGATACCCAATAAAGAAACTCAACGGGGCAAGGAAGTGCATGATCACACAGTATCCTGTGGCATTTCACAGAAGAAAATTTAAAAGGCAGAGCATCTGAATAGATTCATTTTCCTGATAGAACAACCCATACCACAGTGCAAAAGTCATTAAGCCCTATCATGTGACATTAAAAATGCTTTCAGGCTACGATCAGCTGACAAGACACCCAGGGCAAACTTTATGACTATATCAGCACAATCTACAATTCAAATCATGGACTAGCTAGAAATACATGCTCTTTAGAACAGCTCAGCATTTGTCAGCTTCTATCGCAGTGAAAAATGGTAGCAGAGAAAAGCTTATTTTCCTGGAAAAACACTATCAAATAATAAAACAATTCAGGAGCCATTTTTGCACAGTAATAACAGCATACATAATTGATTGCCTTTCATCTTTGTCTCTGGCTATTCTGAATCACTAGTACTTTCCACAAACTTCCATGCTGGATCCAGGCTGCCTATTTGGCACTGCCAGAAATATTTTTTGCCCCTTCACAGCTTACTTCCCTACATTATTCTTAAGTTGCTTCCAGAGCTCAACAATTCTTGCAGTGTGCTTACAAGCCATCCCAATGGTAGACAAAATCTAGAGCTGAACTGATTTGGACTTATAATCTCACCTCAGGCTTGCAGAAGAATACAACTTCTCAGGGAGATAAAATTCTCTCCTATGGAATCATGTCCTAATTTCCACCATTAAACAAACTATCATCCTAAAATCAGAAAAGAAATGGTTATATTATACTTTTTGTCTTACCAAATATTGATAGTTGTGTCCATAAACTATACATAAATAATTCATTCATTCCAAAATTTATCATGAATTGCAAGGCTCATAGAACTGGTGACTTGAAAGAGGACTTGAGAGCATCACCTGGGAGTTCTGATTTATGCCTCATCCACAGAAGGAAATGTATTCTCTCTCTCTCTCTCTCTCTCTCTCTCTCTCTCTCTCTCTCTCTCTCTCTCT
>BDUI01000003.1:2031396-2042091 GCA_002335545.1 Apodemus speciosus | reverse complement strand
AACCAAACAAGTGAAAGATCTGTATGACAAAAACTTCAGATCTCTGAAGAAGGAAATTGAAGAAGACCTCAGAAAATGGAAAAATCTTCCATGCTCATGGGTTGGCAGGATTAATATAGTTAAAATGGCAATACTGCCAAAAGCAATATACAGAAACATTCTTAAGAAAAACTGAAGAATGTACTGACTGATAGTCACCTGACTCTTGAAAGTCCCAGATAGAGATTCAAATGCATCTTCTCATGCTTGTTAGCCAATAGATTTAACGGTCAATATGCTTAGCCAATAAGTTTAAACTATAACTTTGTCTATGTAACCTGTGCCCCTGAAAAGTATAAAGTATGCTTGTAATAGCCATTTGGGGGCCACCTCCTAGTCACTCGCCTTGAGGGACTAATTGAAGGTCGACCCTGAGGTTCCAGGAAATAAACCTCTTGCTTTGCAGCAATCTACATCTCTGTGTCTCACTCAGGGGCATCTCAAAGTAAGTACTTCTGACCAAGGGTTGGGGTCTTACAGAAGCACCACCTGTCACAGGAAGGAGAGAGCCTGGAAGAAGGGCATAGAGCTGGGCCAGAGTATGGTCCACTCTGGGCACATTTTTTAGCTGACTTGTAGTCATCAAGTAGATAGCAAAGATTAGCTATCATAACTTCCAGTGTTACTCAAAGAAGGAAGAACAAGGAGGAAGTGCCTCCATCCTTCTGAGATGCTAAGAGAATACCAGAAACTGAGAAGATTACAAAAAATAGAAGTGTGTTTCTTATAGCCCTAAATACTGAGAGGCATCATCAAGTCCCCAGCAAATCCATAGACTGATAAAAGCTTCATAGATCATATCTTATTTCTATGTCTTAATATAAAGCACTAGCTACCTCCATGGTGTCTCTTTCACAAGAGTAGGAATTACTTTCATAAGGTTGCTATCACAATCACTTAATCACCTCCTGTAGAAATAAGGGTTTTCTTGAGGAATAGAACTGATAGAACACTATATAATGCAAAGGTGGTTCATTAGACTGACTTATATGAAATATGGTGGTGAAGGCCCAGTTGTTTCCTGGAAGCACTGGTTTATATAAGAAGCCAGACGAACTTGGGTTCCAAGTCAGTAACACAAGCAACAGCAGTAGTAGCAGCATCAGAAACAATAACAACAGGTATATGCACCAACAAGGAGTAGAGGCAGATGCAAGAGAATATCAAACTTTTTTCTTCAGAACACTATATCTATCTGAGCTAAGATCAGCCACCATCAGATAGTACTGCCCACTCTGGGCACATTTTTTTCAGCTGCCTCATAGTCAAATCAAGTAGATAACAGAGATTAGCTATCATAACTGCCAAATATTGCACATTCCATAAGAGGTTAGAATTTCAACTTATGGATTCAGTGGGAAGTCAACAAGTCATAGTATGAAGTGTATTGATCTTGCTGAGAAGAAAGAAGTCTTTCCACTCCCTGGTAATCAGTTGCTGGAAGCAGGCCACCTCACAAAAGAGGTACCTTTCAATGAGGGTTATGAGGGAAATCAGCGCTCAATTGCAACCCAGGCCTATATGAGAGTTCATGCTACTTTTCTGTCGTGAAGTAATTAAGTAACTTTCAAGCTCTGACTTTGAGGGAGGTCACTTATGAACTTGGAATCATAAAGCTCCCATAAGATGAACAGTACTTAAGGTACAACAATGAAGGCACTGTAGGGACAGCTTAGCTGGTAAAGTGCTTGCTGAGCAAGTGGGGGGAACCAAGCTGATACACACCGCACCATTGGAAAAAGCTGAGTACATGGGGCATACCTATACTCCTAGTACTCAGGAAGCCGAGAAAGGAGGAGTCCTGGAACTTGTTGTTCGGCTGGTCTTGCTCAACTAGTGAGATGCAACCTCACTGAGAGACACTGTTTTTAAAAGTAAAATCAAGAGTAATAGAAGAAGATACTCAACATGGATGATATACATATGTGTATATATATACATACATATATATATATATATGAGAGAGAGAGAGAGAGAGAGAGAGAGAGAGAGAGAGAGAGATCAACTTAGCTAATGCTCAGCCCATTTTGCCCAACATCTCTGCCAGATCCCTTCACTCTCATGTAACCGCCACTCTACCCATTACTACTCTAAAAAAATCGAAGGTATTGGGGGATTTTTTTTTCTTTAAATCAGACCTGATTGAAGAGAGTAAAAATCTATAAGTTTTTCTTCCTTTTCATAAAAATGCCACCTGCATTTATCATAAGTGACTACAACTCAGGCTGTATGCTCCTGCCTGCAACAGCCTCTCTACCCAGCATGCCCTGTCACTATGCAGCTTGTCTGGAATCCCCAGGTGCAAAGTTGCCCTGGGCTCTGCTGCCCCTAGCAGATGCTGCTAAAGGGCTCATGGCACTCTCCTGAACAAACACTGCCTGTGTTCAGGCACTGGTGGCATCTTACAGTGGTTTAAAAAATACTAAAGCACTGCAAAAGAGCCTTGGGTGTTTGTATAAATAATTGATTGTATATAAAATCTCCCAGGAGAGATCTGTGTCAGTCTACAGAGAGCCATATCTCAGGGGGCCCATGCCGTTTGTCTGGAAATTCAACACACTGAGGGCAATCTGCAATATGCAAAGAAAAAAGAAACCATCTAAAGTGGAACACCCACACTTTTATTGGTTTGTAAGATTAAGAAACTTACTCTGGTTTAAAATTTAACTTGACACCTATTCCTCTCAAACAAAACATTAAAACCCAGCCATTGAATTGACCCAGCATTGCTAATTAGTCCTTCTGACATTTAAGTGTATCAAAATGTTAGCGTTGAAAGCCTTTACTTAAAAATTTTTGTTAATTCTAATATTCAATTATAATTTTCTTCTTAGTGAGACACGATGCTTATGCCCCTGAAAAGCCAAAGCTGTAACTGCTCTAGTGCTGATTTTTCTGACCACTTATTGTTAATTAAAAGGTAAAAAAAAAAAAAAAAAAAACTATTACCAGGATATCTGCAATCAGGCTTTCAAAGCCAGAAATATCAATATCCAGTAATTGAGAACATTTTGGAGCAAAATTTTAATAAGCAAAAAAGTCAGAAGGGGGGAAATATTCTTTATTATTTCAAATGGAAATAAGAAGAGTATATTCTCGTGAAAAGTTATAATTGCCCATGACTTCTAGGCTTCTGTCCAATTTTTCTCCTATAGCAGATGCTAAAGAAAAGGAGTATCACCAGGCCTGTCCATTTCTGCAGTATTTACAGATATAACACATCAACATTCTACTGTTGGGGACTTTAACAGAAGCTAACAGAAGATACACTCTGCACTGTGCTTGTGGGCTGTACCTCATCCTCATCCCGGGTGAGCAGATGGACCATTAAGTACATGCTGTGCTGAGTGTATCTAAAGCATAGCGGTGTGCTGTGTTGAAGGCACAGAGTAGAAGTACAAGCATAAAGAAGAACAAAACCCAATGTGAGAGACAAGAAGATAATACAATTGAAAGAACCAGAGCAGAGTCCTAGAACAAATCCATAACACTAGAGGTAATTCTGAGACTCACACAGCTCAACCCTAGCCTTCTGGTCATAATGGTAACTGACTCAAATGTGCTTCTCTTCTTCATCTGCTCTCCCAAACACCAAGACACACCATCTAATCTATGAGCCTGTGTCCACATGCATTCCAGTTAACATTCCCCCATATTCCCTCTGGCAAGGCAAACATGGCCCATTCAAATTAGAATAATTTGACAAAGATTCAGTGAAGAGATTACTTATGAAACTTTGGAAAGTATACAGGGAAAGTGGAATACATATCCAATACTATGGACTTGTTATAATCCTTCAGACAAAGAAGAGAAGAAAGAGCAAATTAAACTGGAAAGGAGAAGGTGAGTAGAGAGGCCCACCTTCAGGGGGAGGTATGAGCATCTATAAAAGACTGAGCCAGCATGGCCTGTCTGTCCTCATCAGAAAAAGTTTTGTGTGTGTATCAGCATGTGTGTGTAATCACGATTATGTAGGTATGAGTATGCATGCATGAGTGTGGAGGACAGAAGACAAGCTCAGATGTTACTCCTCAGGCGCTACCCATGGTGTGTTTTGGGACAGGGTTTTTCACAGGAGCCTGACAGCAGCCAAGCAGCCTAGCCTTGGCTAGTCCAGTAAGCTCATGAATTCTACCTGTATTCATCCTCCCTGCATTGAATTGCAAGCATACACCAAAATACTTGTATTTTTTTAAAGTGAGTCTGCTTTACACTTTATCTACATATTTGCTTCTGTGAGTATTTTGTTCCCCTTCTCAGAAGAACCAAAGCACCCACACTTTGGTCTTCCTTCTTCTTGAGCTTCATGTGGTCTGCAAATTATATCTTGGGTATTTAGAGCAGAGACTGAAACAAAGGCCATCCAGAGACTGTCCCACCTGGGGACTGATCCCATATACAGTCACCAAACCCCGACACTATGGTGGATGCTAAGAAATGCTTGCTGAAAGGAGCCTGATATGGCTGTCTCCTAAGAGGCACTACCAGAGCCTTACAAATACAGAGGCAGATGCTCAGAGCCTATCATTTGACTAATTGTGGGTCCCCTAGAGAAAGGACTAAAGAAGCTGAAGGGGTTTGCAACCTCATAGGAAGAACAACAACAATATCAACCAACAAGATCCCCAGAGCTCCCAGGGACTAATCCATCAACCAAGGGGTACACATAGCTCCAGTTGCATAAGTCGCAGAGGATTGCCTTGTCAGGCATCAATGGAAGGAGAGGTCTTTGGTCCTATGAAGATTCCATAGGTGCCCCAGTATAGGAGAATCGAGACCGGGGAGGTGGGTGGAAGAACACCCTCATAGAAGTAGGGGGAGAGAGGATGGGATAGGGGCTACCCGGAAGGGGGGAAATGGCGAAGGGAATAACATTTGAAATATAAATAAAGAATATATCCAATAAAAAAGAAAAAAAGTGAGCCCAAGAATTTAATACAGGTCCCCACCATCTTGCAACAAGCACTTTATAGGTTGAACCCTCTCCTCAGCCTAAAGATGTTTTCAACCAGCACAGGAGAAACAGAAGTAAAGTTCCTAAGCATAGAGGGCTCAAGTTAGGACTTGCATTGTAAAATCCAGAGGACAGCTGTTAGGTCTGGAGAGGAAGAGGAAGAGGAGGASGAAGGGGTGGGAACGATGGTTTCTGTAGTGACAGTAGTTACAGTAAGTGACACTTACAGTCATGATTACCACCATGATACATATTTCACCATAATCTATGGATAATAGCTTCTATAACTCACACCAATAGTTCTTCAAGTGTGGTGCTGGAGTCAACCGATCAATTTTGCGGATCTCACACCACCTGTCACAAAGAGCATGGTTTTTAGGGCTGGATGTGAGGTGCAATAGCTTTGTTTGTTTCTGATGGTGAAATGCCATTATAATGGTCTCAATGCAATGGTTGATACTATCAGCTTGACAGGATGTAGCATCACTAGAGGGAAGCCATTGGGTGTGTTTGTGAGGGAAGATCTAGATTAGATTAGATTAGTTGAGGCAGTAAGACCCACACAAAATGTGGATAGTACTGAGGCTTGGGGCCCTACCTTGCACAAAAAAAGAGAAATCAAGCTATATGCCAGTATGCATCTCTCTCTGTTTTTTGGCATGGGTGCCATGTAACTCTAGCCACCACACCTTCCCCACCATGAACTGCACCCACAAACTGTGTGCCAGGGTAAGCCTTATGGTTTGTTTGATTTGGTTCTTATTTGGCATTTTATCACTACAACATGAAGAATAAATGATGCACACAGGTCTTGGAGCTGACGTGAGGGATGAAGAGAGGATGAGTTCACAGAGCTCAGAACATGGCACACAGTAAGCACAGAAGTGCAGAGAGTCATTGGTCATATTTAGGCTGACAGTTCAGGCATGGATAGGGTCACAATCAAAGACAAAGAAATGTGAGTGGTCCCTCTTGTTCTCACCAACCTGGTGAGCCATGCCATTTCTCCCCCCAAAGCTCACACTCTCTCTCCTTGGTCAAAGGGGAAGATTAAGGCCAAGAGAAAGGCAGGGGGACAGGACAACACTTGAGAGGAAAGAACAGATTTGAAGATGCAAACACCACTATAAGCACCATTGTTATTGGGTTGCTTCATTTTTTTAAAAATAAAACTTGTCTAAAGTCACATTTTAAAAAAGAGGAGTTAGAACAGTAGCTAGCAGCAGAGAACGAGTCTGACATCTGCACTGGTAAAAAGCCTAGAACAGTTCAAGGTGCCATGACTCCTTTTCAGAAGACTCCTGCTCTAAAGTTAGGGTTTCGGTTTAGAACACCAAATACACTCAGTAACAACCTCAGGCCATTTACTTTTTAGGGTTCTGATTTTTCTTTTATGATGTTAACAAGCAACTTATCCAATACAATGTACACAATTATTTTGTTGTAAGAACAATGTTCATAAAGACAGGTGTTGGACAACACAATGCATCAGGAAATCTAAATGACACTCAAGTCATTTAGATTGCAAATATTTGAGAAGATATTTGGTATTTTAGATTCATGTTATAGGCAGGCCACTATGGATGTTTACACTTAAATTTTTCTTCCTAAACACTTTGATTTACAAAAAATAAAATCAAAGAAGATACCAAAAAACTATGCCAACTGATTGGGAAAACAATCATTTTTCAATTCTCATAAAGGCTTGACATTTTTAAATATTCTTTTTAGATTGAAATTTTATAGTGATCTAGGAAATATGAAGCTCTAGTAAAGAAATACAGGAAATATAGAAAGAATAAAATATCTTTGAGTCTAGTTTACAAATGCACATGATCAAATTCAGAAATCTACAGTTAAAATTTAATAATTTGAGTTACCAGATGAAAATATTGCCATTTTGATCTGTGCCTGGAACTGACCGTGTACCCAAATCCTGACTGGAGAGAGCTAGTCTCCCAGGAGTGCTGAAACACCTGAGAGCACAGGTGAAACGACCACTTCTGCTCAAATTCCTGACCCACCCAGAGTTATCAGGACACAGGAACCAAGGAACAGCCAGGGACAGGAAACTGACAGATTCCATCTGCACCCTGTAGCTGACCCTATGCCAAAGCTCTCCATACCCAAATACCTCCCAGAAAGAACTGGTCTCCCAGGAGTACTGACACACAGGCTTGCAGGAGAAACAAGTAACAGTCAGAGAGAGAAAGACCAGCTAACACCAGAGATATCCAGGTGGCAAGAGGCAAGGACAAGAACATAAGAAACAGAAGCCAAGGCTACGTGGCATCATCAGAACTCAGTTCTCCTACCACAGCAAGCCTTTTTCTAGTGTTGACACTAGAAAAGAAAGGATCTGATTTAAAATCACATCTCATGATGATGACAGAGGAATTTAAGAAGGACATAATTCCCTTAAAGAAATACAGGAGAACACAGGTAAACAGGTAGAAGCCCTTAAAGAGAAAACAAAAATCCCTTAAAGAATTACAGGAAAATACAACCAAACAGGTGAAGGATTTGAACAAAACCATCCAGGATCTAAAAATGGAAATAGAAACAATAAAAAAAAGTCACAAAAGCAGATAACCCTGTAGATAGAAAACCTAGGAAAGAAATCAGGAGTCATAGATGCAAGAATCACCAACAGAATGTAAGAGATAGAAGAGAGAATCTCAGGGGCAGAAGATACCATAGAAAACAGTGACACAACAGTCAAAGAAAAAGGAAGATACAAAAAGCCCCTAACCCAAAACATAGAGGAAATTTAGGATACAATGAGAAGACCAAACCTAAGGATAATAGGTATAAAAAAGAGGGTGAAGATTCCCAACTTAAAGGGCCAGTAAATATAACAATATTATAGAAGAAAACTTCCTAAACCTAAAGAAAGAGAAGCCTATAAACACACAAGAAGCCTGCAGAACACAAAATAGATTGGAGCAGAAAAGAAATTCCTCCCATCACATAATAGTCAAAACACCAAAATGCACAAAACTTTCAACCAAAAGTTATCAAAAAATATAAGAAAGGAAACTCATACTTATCAAAGGAAAAATCTACAAAAAAGAATTCTCAATTCTGAACATCTATGCTCGAAATGCAAGGGCACCCACATTCATAAAAGAAACTTTTCTAAAGCTTAAAGCACACATTGCACCTTACACAATAAGTTAGACTCCAGAGAACCAAATAACCCTATCAACAGAGAATTATCAACTGAGTAAACCTGAATGGCTGAGAAACACTGAAAGAAATGTTCAACATTTGTAGTCATCAGGGAAATGCAAATCAAAACAAACCTGAGATTCTATCTCATACCAGTCAGAATAGCTAAGTTCAAAAACTCAGGTGACAGCAGATGCTGGCAAGGATGTGGAGAAAGGGGAACACTCCTCCACTGCTGGTGGGACTGAAAGCTGGTACAACCACTCTGGAAGTCAGTCTGGGGGTTCCTCAGAAAATTGAACATAGTACTACCTGAGGATCCAGCTATGGGCATATACCCAGAAGGTGCTCCAATATGTACTAAGGACATATGTTCCACTATGTTCATAGCATCCTTATTTATAATAGCCAGAAGCTGGAAAGAACCCAGATGTCCCTCAACAGAGGAATGGATAAAGAAAATGTGGTACATTTACACAATGGAGTGCTACTCAGCTATGAAAAGCAATAACTTTATGAAATACATAGACAAATCTAGAAAATATCATCCTGAGTGAGGTAATTCAGTCACAAAAGAAGACACATGCTATCTACTCTTGATAAGCTCATATTAGGCAAAGAACATGGAATACCCATGATACAATTCATGGACCTCATGAAGTTCAAGAGGAAGGAAGACCAAAGAGTGGATGATTCAGTCCTACTTAGAAGGGGAAAAATGTAATCAAGGGAAGGAGAGGGTGGGAGGTTCTTATTAGGCACGGCCCCCAAGTTGACAGTTGGGGTCACCCATCCATCTCTAAAATTTTAACTCAGAATTGCTCCTTCCTAAAGGAAATACAGGGACAAAGAGTGGAACAGAGACTGAAGGAAAGGCCATCCAGAGAGTACCCAACCTGGGAATCCATCCCACATGCAGATACCAAACCCAGGCACTATTATGGATGCCAAGAAGTGCTTGCTGACAGGACCCTGATACAGCTGTCTTCTGAGAGCCTCTGCCAGATTCAGAGCAATACTGATGCAGATGCTTACAGCCAACCATCAGACTGAGCAAGGGACCCCCAATGGAGGAGTTAGGGGAAGGACTAAAGGAGCTGAAGGGGCCTTATCTGACATCAATGGGAGGGGAGGCCCTTGGTCCGGTGAAGGCTTGATGCCCCAGTGTAGAGGAATGCTAGGGCGGTGAGGCAGGAGTGGGGGGGGGTACCCTCATAGAAGCATGGTAATGGGGATGGGATAGGGAGTTTCCAGAGGGTAAACTGGGAAAGGGAATAACATTTGAAATATAAACAAATAAATATCCAAAAAATACAGTAACTGAAAAATGAAAAGAAAAGAAAAAAATTGTTTTTTTGTAGGAAAGGGGGAGGAAAACAAATATATTATTTAAAGTTGTAGATATGGAATATTTTGTAATTTATCCTAATGTTTTAATCCTAAATGGCACCCTTTCTGTCTTTCAAATGTTTGTCATGGAAAACTGAAGTCTCTCTGTGCTCATCCATGGTGATAGCCAATCTGAATGATCACAGACAACATAACTTCCTTATATCTTGCCTGGTTGCTTGCTTAGCAGCCATCCTTGCAGCCTGTCTAAACAGTTCTCTGTGCACTGACATGTTCAGTAATGTATTTACATCACAGAGTTAGGGCCTGTCATTTGACATTACGAGACGCCGTACTTCCCAATACCCAGCATACCTCACTTCTTCTTTTAGTGAAATAGCACCTTTTTCATTTGTTGTATTTAATCGCTTTGGCAGGCATTACCAGCAGTTTGTTGAAAGTCAACAGAGGTAGAATAGATTAATTTAGGTTCTGTGGAAGTAAAAAGTGTCACATGCTTTTAATCCTATTAAGGTCTATTTGAGAGCAACAACTTTGTCCTCTATAAAGACAAAAGCTATACCATGGGACTTTCATCCTTTTTTTTTATTTTGTTCTTTCTTTCTTTTCTTTTTGCCCCTGTGGTAGTTACTTTTGGCTTCCAACTTGTCACACCTGGGGAATATTGAGTCCATCAGATTGGCTCATGATATATCTGTGAAACATTTCTTTTTAAATTTATTTTTTATTTATTTTCATGTGTATGGGAGTTCTTCCTACATGCATGTCTGTGCACCACTTGCATGTTTGGTGCCTGCAGAGACCAGAAGAGAATGGTGACCTACTGGAATTGTAATGATAGATAGTTAAGCTACCTAACGTGGGTGCCAGGATCAAACGCCGGTCCTGTGGAAGAGCAGCCAGGGCTTAAACCACTGAGACACATCTCTAGCCCCCAGGGAAAAATGTTTTATTTGATGTAGGAGGGCCCTGCCCACTGTGTGAAGTATTATCCCTGGGAAAGTAGGCCTTCGAGGTTTAAGAAAGGTTGGTCAAGCCGGGCGGTGGTGGTGCATGCCTTTAATCCCAGCACTTGGGAGGAAGAGGCAAGTACATTTCTAAGTTCAAGGCCAGCCTGGTCTACAGAGTGAGTTCCAGGACAGCTAGGGCTACACAGAGAAACCCTGTCTCAAAAAACCAAA
>BDUI01000003.1:2016691-2031141 GCA_002335545.1 Apodemus speciosus | reverse complement strand
AGAGTGAGTTCCAGGACAGCCAGGGCTACACAGAGAAACCCTGTCTCGAAAAAAAACCAAAAAAAAAAAAAACCAACCAACCAAACAAACAAACAAAAAACTAAATCACACTGCAAAATTGACCATCAACAGCCAATTGTGCCTCCTGACTTTAGTGCTGAATTTTGTGACGAAAAGAACTTGGGATTTCTTGAGCTTTCAGAATAATCTAGGAACTTATGTGTTCTATAACTCAGAACCTGTTGGTATTTGCCCACCCTCAGGTCCCAGAGGACCCTTATGTCAGCTGGGTGCCCCACACTTCCCACAAGGGTTGCTGTTCCTCTCCTCCATAGCACAACTCTTAGGTAACCATAGCCACCAGGAACAGAGCACCTATGTGTGGTCCTCACCAGCACCCATAGCTAAAAACTGAAGGGTGAGATGGTCAGGATAAGAGCCTTCTTGCCTGCTCAAGTCCACATTGAGGGATGGTGACTCCTGCTTCAGAGATTGCACATGTGGTCAGACCTGGCCCATGTGAACACACAGTCTTGGTAGTTTGTCTTTTCCTGTTCCTCAGTTCTCTCCTGCATAGCTTGCTTTTCCCCAAAAGCCTTTGCTTACTGGTCACTACTCACACCAATCCCCAGTTCCAGGGAACCCAAGCCAAGCTCCTCCAGAAGTGGGCACTAATGGTCTTCCAGTTCTTGTGGGTGACTGATGCGCTCAGACAGTTTTTAAAAGACTGTCCAAAGTGCTTCACAAGCATACTCTGGGGACAAAGAGGGACAAAAATCACTTGTCAGTTCTGTGACTGTGTGCAAGGAATTTCCTAAGGTCCTTGGAGTCACATCATTACAGAACTCAGAAACCAGTTACTCAGGGAAGGCTGCGGTTGGCAAGGGCTGCCCTTCTTGGCGGGTGTCGGGCATGGTTCTGCACTGCAATTCCCCTTTTCTAGAAGAACAAAAGAAGTCCAGAGCTAGTGGAAAAGAAGCTATGACAGGCTGAGTATCAAACTACAAACAGCCCTTTGAAGCCTTGCTGATAGAGGTGGTTATGTTTGTGCACTGGCTACTGGATCAAGTCTCACAGCAAAAGGCTAGATCTCCACTTAACTCTGTGCTGTCAGTAATGAAAGCTATCAAAACGAAGCTGGAATGGGCCTCACTGCCACCCTGTAAATCTAACATGGACAGCTTAATGAGAGAGGAACATTATCTTTTCTCACACTCCAGTTTTACTCACGTAAGAAATGTGCCCCATATTGGCAATTAACTTGAGAGATTAATTAAACCCAACAGCCAGTCTCATTCCTTCCATGGTGCCTTCTGATACCATGGGAAGGCACCAGCATGCTGTGGGCACTTAGCACATGCTAAATAATAATTACTAAAATAACCCAACTAATCTGGACTCTGTCCTTTAGAAAACTGGCAGCTAGCTTCGACAATAAATTAATTCAACAATCTGATATAGCTACTCAATATTTCACATGCTCCTATTTCTAAACTCTGCCATATGACTCCAAATCCCCAACAAATACTGCCCAATAATTGTTTCTTTTCCCAGGAACTTATTCAATTATATTTAATATGCATTATAGGTTCTTTTTAAGAATGAAAATGTAGAAATCAGACAAAACACAAACTTGAAGCCAGTTTGGGAGATGACATTTAAGGTGCCTGGTGTGTCATCCTACACCATAGCTGACTCCAACATGAGAGCGGAGAGACAGTTTGTGTGCAGACATGGCTTCGCGTGATCTGTGCTAGGGTCTCTTTCTCATTGGTTCCCAGATTCTTCCTAACTTCTTGTATGAATTTTTTGTCTGCTTTCTTTTTGTTTTTTGTTGATGTTGTTGTTGTCATTTTTTTGGTTTTTTTTTTTCCTGGGTGTTAGTTTTGAACACACCATCCAATAAACAGGCATGAAAAATGTAACACTGTGGAACTCAGCTATTTCCTCAGCCAATATTTTTGTGCTTATTTTCCTGAAATGCTAAAATGTCCTCTACTGTCACATGTAAGATCAAGTCTTCAGAAGCAAGAAGATTAAAATTTCACAATTGGCCAAATGGTTTTCCACTGCCTTGGTAAGCAAATTGGTATGGTTGCCAACACGTAGACACTGTACATGAACAATGATATCTATGCATGCCCACCACTCCCAAGGAAGTAATTCCCAACAACCTCACTACTTCTCTTTTTTCAGAACAGAGTATATGCCTTAAATATTTTATCTAGCCAGGATTAATAATTTATTTCTTTTTTGGTGCTATTAGAAAAGATAGGTACCCTGTCTAATGGAACTTCTGATCAACAAATGACCAAAATTAGGACAGAGAATTCATAGGTCTTGGCAATAGAAAAAAATGTAATATTTCAGTAGCTCTTCTCTGTGACAAGGCTACTGACACCCTGCAGAAAAAGACGAAAATAGGCTACACTATTTCCCATCTGTTTTGGAGAAGATTCTATAACAAGTTGATGTTTTAGTCCTAGACTAAAGTCTTTAATGTGAAAAAGTTATATCGGCAAGTCTTTTGTAGCAAGAAGCTTCATCAACCAAGGTGGCATGTTGACACTAGAAAGAGACGATAATTAACATCAAGCCCCAATGTCCCAAAAATAATAACATCATCCGAAGCATGCAAACTCCTGGCATGACATCAGCTATTACAAATAGTGTTTCCATATTCTTGACAACAAAGCATTCCTGTGCTTGATAATAAGTAGATGCTAAACCAATGGTAGTATTTATTAGGCTTACAATGATCTTAAACCTGTAACAAAGCAAAATATTTAATATAACCAACCTATAGTCCTATTTTCCACTCTGGCTATTATTTGGAGCCCACTAATTACTATAATGGTGAACAACAGTAAACTTGTGCAAAGTGTCTCACCCGTACTCTGCTGTTCATCTAGCCGTGCAAAGCTAACTGAGAGATACTATGCATACACCCATTTCCCACATGCAGATGTCCACTGGGATTAAGCGCTCTGCATAGCTACAGGGCATCTGTTCCAACAATTATGGGATGTAGAAATCCTGATATTCTGTTCAAGCTACCTGTCCAGGCCAATATAAACTGTGCAAATAGCGATATAATAGCTTACATTAGGATGAGAGCTGCCTCAGTTCTGTCATTGTAAGATCAAGATCAACTTGTCTTCCTAAGATCCTGATCAAGACCAGGACTTCATGCATATTAAGTTCATATGCAACTCCATGGGTAGTTGGCAAAAACCCCACCAACATGCAATGGCTGTGTTCAGATACAATCAATGCTATAAAAAACATTATTTCACATCCATTCTGATAGTTGTTTTCTTCCTTTTTTTTTTGACACAAAGTAACATGTACCCTGAGCTGGTCTAGAATTCACTACATAGTCAAGCATAAACTTGAACTTCTGATCTTCTTGCCTCCTTAGTCCTGTATTTACAGATCTACATCATTGTGCCCAGTTTTCTACAGTGCTGAGGATCAAGACCAGAACTTCATGCATATTAAGTTCATATGCAACTCCATGCGTAGTTGACAAGCACTCTACCAGCTAAGCCACATCTCCAGTCTCCACTCACCAGTACACACACACACACACACACACACACACACACACACACACACAATACCCAAGCTTATTGAGTCATTCCCATTGTTGCAAAACTATGTGAGGACAAACAGATAACCTAAGGAGCTGACAGTTCTGTATTATAGGAAGTAATAGTTGAATCAAATTGAATCTATAGACTGCCATTGCATTCTCAGTGCATGTAAGAGTAATGATATGACCCATCATTTCTATGATGATACATCAATGCTAAGCCAGGGATGATAATTTAATTCACATCACCTAGCATGAAAACTTTGTTTTTTGTAGATAATTTTGAAGCTACCTCTATGTCCACAAGGTAGAAATCTTGAGGAGACAGGTGACAGAGCCAGAAGTTACACATACTGGCTAATGTAACTGTCTTTAGAATCAAATTGCAGGAGGCTTTCTCATGTTAGAGAGATGTCGGAATTTTTTACAACTTAAACAATTCTACATGACTGATTCTGAAATGGTTCCCACATATAAAACAAACCACTCATTCATGAATGTAAAATCCAGATCAAGGGCCCACCACTTCAGAGTAAAGTAGTTTACCCTTTATTCTTAGCTTACTATTCCATGGAAGTTGATCTGAAACTCTGATCCAGGAAGAAACCAGGTTTACAAATTAATTGAGTCTGCATCATGAGGGTCAATTATAAAAATCTTCAAGACATCTGAAGCCAAATGGACCAACCACCAGCACTGGCTACTACATCCTTCAGTCTTCCACACTCACAGGTGTACCTGTGATCTTCCAGCGGCTTCCACAGAACTAGATATTTTTAAGATAAGTAATTTCTAGCTCTCCAACTTTCCCCGCTAAGTCAGGAGGCATGGGTCTGATAGCCTCTGTTTAAAGGCTTGCCTTTCCCCCTTCAAACCACTGTCAAAGAATAGACTGCTTGTGAGGAAGAGTCCCGTGAGAACCAAGCACAAGAGAATCAATAAGACATACAGCTGGTGCCTGACCTCCCATGGGTAGAACCACTGCAAGCCTCCTCACAGGCCTAGCAGAACTCAGCATTTTCATGCCAGGCCAGGAGATGCCTTGGAGGACGATTATTTAAATACAGAAATTCAACCTGCAAGACAGTAAGCTGGCCCGCAATGATTGACTCAGCAAACAGGATTTCTTTTCAAAACAGATTATATAGGGGACATTTTCCATAAGCCTAGGAGCCAAGCTTCCAGTTCCAAAGTCTGCATGAAATAACTTTCAGACATACTATAAAGAAAAACATCTTGTTTAAACATACCAGCTACTGGAGTGGGAGTGTCTAAGAGGCGAGTTTTGCAGTCGCCTCCAGAAATGGAGAGGAGAATATGCTTCCTGAATGAGAAAAAAAATCCTCTTTTAAAGTCAGTTTCTCCTTTCTGAAAAATTGAACTAATTGAGTTGTTAGAGGATAAATCACAGACAATATTTGATGGGAAATTGCTAGGTAATTTTTTGGGAAGGGAAATACCTAGAAAAGCATTTAAATATTGAGTGATATAAAAATCCTTTAACCTAATCTACTTATGTATATGAAAAAGATTCTAGTGCCTGTATCTAATAAAATCAAATGACTTGAGCCACACTAGGGCACGTCTGCCTTCTGAAGTAATATTTCACACAATGAAGAAACAATTTCTTTAAAAAAATCCTTCTTCATAATATTGTATGGTGTGCCCATGAATGCTGCCTTGAGATAAAGTGGTTGTTTGACATCATTTGCAAGATATTTATGGTCTTAATAAATTTTGTGATAACAATAGCAATGAAAACTCAATCTACTTACAATTTGAGAAACATATATTTAGGGTTTTTATTTTTAATATTTGGATTCTATATAATGATCAATAAACTTCTTAAGCATATTATGTTGATCACAATCTTGTGAGAAAAGTAAATGACATATAGTTTTAAAAAAGAATGGTATAAATGTATCTCTCTCAAACAAGAATATATATATACTCATATATATATTCTTGTTTGAGGATGTGGGCACTACCGACCCTACACCCAATGCATGGCTCTATATCCATTACACATGGGCAGAACAAACTGCACTCAGTATGTTTTCAAGAAACAACACCCCCAATAAAAAAAGAAAGATGAAGCTAGGAATAGGGATGACCATATTTTATTGTATATATGTATGAACTTCTCCAAAATAAGGAAACTTTTAAAAAGACACAGTAGGAATGTGTATATAGACATATGCATACACACACACATACACACATATATGTGCACACACATGTACACACATACACGTACATATACACAAACATGCACACAGACATACATACATACACATACACACATGCATGTGTACACACACATTTGGTTTTATTTCCTGAGACAGGGTGTCATTATGTTACCTAGTTTGGTTTTGAAGATCCTCAAGATCCTTCTCCCTCTTGAATTCTGGGATTATAGGTGTGAAACACCAGACCCCTACATAAGTATATAAAACACTTAGGATTTAATTTTTGAAATACATGATAATAAAAGTGAAATGATTACACAATTAGGTTCTAAGCAAATATACTTTTAAGATCACATAATTTTAAAATGTTAGTTTTTACAATACATCAGAAATGATGTTATTTGCAATACTTGTGACTTCCTTAGAAGCTGGCAATTTGTCCAGAATCCTTCCATGTTCAGAAAAGTCAAGACCATGCTGAGACCATCTAGTCTTCTCTTGCCTTGTTATTCTGTTTTGGAGTTAGGAGCTGGGTTGCTCTTTGTCCCCTTGGAAACTGGGTTTAGGGTGAACAGAGATTTCCAAGTCACTGGCAAATGGGTTGATTAACTCTCAAACAGCTACAATGCTAATTATTTGCTTTTCCATAAGACTCATCGCGGTGTTCTTTCAGATAATGATCTCCTCCTGAGCTTTGCAAATATGACTGTGTGGCTGTAAGACTTGAACTTCTATGTTCAGATTTTCATATTTTAAGTCTAAAATGTGAGTGTGTTGCTTTGATGTTATAGGAGATTTCTAGCAATAACCCTGTTTCCTATATCTGAGCAAATATGTTATCTAGTTTAGCATGGCAGAGAAACAAGGCAGAAAGGGAAGGGGGAAGGGATGAGATGAGAGTGTGGCATCAGAGAGGGGTGGGTACCTCCAAGCAGGAAGGATGTTCAAACCCAGGGATGCCTAAATTATATTAGTAATACACAACTGGATTAATACGTGAATTATTTTTTTCATTTAAGAATAAAGATACCTGTGGTTTAATATTTCTTGTCACAGCAGTAATACTAATCTGACTGAGATAAGAAATATCTTGTAAAACAAAGGAAAATGTATTTCTCAAGGTCTAAGGATCATTATCTGTCTCTTGGCTTCTAAGGACTTCAGGTGTTTTATCTATAATATAAGCTGGTTGGTCTAAACCAGTTACTGGAGGAGGGTCAGGCCAAAAGGCCAGTGGTGGCCTATGATTTTCAGCAGTATACCCATGCCCATGGCCACACCCAGACTCATAGAACTTCACAGATGCTCCCTTGAGCCACAGCACTACTCCAATTCCAAACCCTTGCCCCAACCCCCAGAAAAGGACAAAAGGACAGAAACATACTCTACTTTTTTTTCAGGAAGGATCAAGTCCATGCCCCATAAATGCTTGGCATAGCCTCGACAACCATGCCAAGTTCTGTACATCTCTTCTAGCAGTGAGATTCCAGGATTACACAGCTGGGACTGGAAGCAAGGGTCTTGACATCCATCTCATGTGCTTTGTTGCTAGAAAGCACCACTGTTTTCTCCATGCTACGCTGCAGGGGATGAGGTGTGTGTCTGCAGGGGAAGTGGGAGGTGGAGGGACATTGTCCCATCAGCTTTGCAGCTCACCGCTGCATGAATCCATCTGTGCTCTTGTGACATCTTGACTCTCTCAGCTTAAAAAGATACATCAGAAAATATAAAGGCTCCCCTTGTCATCTTGGGGCCCCATATGTTAGAGGATATGTATAAAAATGAACTAAAAAGATGAGTAGCCTGGATTATGCTTCATTTTCTGAGTCAAAGAAGTTCTCTGGCAAAGTGGGGACTGGCTGGTTGGAACTTTGCAACAGCAATAAACAATCTTTGCCTGACAAAGTGCTGCACCAGAACCTGAAAACTTGTCAATAAGATGGCCTTGATGTCAGTTATCAGCTTCCTTTCAAGGAATTAAACTGTCTGCAGATGCCAGGGGACAAATGCTTTGGTTTTCCCCCTGTCTGTTAAATCTTCTTTTACAAATGTTAGGGGGTTCTGGCCTTCAGATCCTTTGCAATCACAATGATGACTTCTTATCACAGCTCAGATGACCACAGTCACTCACAGTTAAGTCTCCTGTATCCTTTGCCCTTGGCTTCCACTCATCTAATTAATCACAGCTCAAAACCCAAGAAGTAATTGTATTAAAAATGAGGAGGCATGCCTCCAGGAATGTCATGGTGGCTTTCTGTTGGTTTKCTTGATAACAAACAGGCAATGTTAATGTGGCTCAAATGAACTATCTAGTGTAGTTAGTGGGACACAGAGCAAAGATTCTACTGCTGGTAATGGGATCAATTATCAGATGATGGGCACAAATGATGTGGCTTAATATCTATTAATTKATCATCTATCTATCTGCCATCTATCACCTATTATGTATCGTATATATACCATGTATCTGTATATCATCTATCTATCACTTATTATCTATCTCATTTTTACCATTTATCTATTTATCTATTGCCTATTATCTATCTTATATCTATCATCTATCTATCTATCTATCTATCTACCCACCTACCTACTTATCTGTCTATCTTATATCTATCTCTGCCCTTTATACCTCAATTTAATGTAGTAATCTGAGATCTCCATATTAGACTTTAGCATAATAACAACAGGAAAATATTTGCTCATCTACTTGAGATCAAGTGGAAGGACTACTAGAGAAAAATAAAGACCTGAATTTTCCAGGGACAGACAAACATCAAAGCAAGGATTAACAATAGAGACCTTCAAAGGACGTCTTTCTTCCTATAAGATTTTTTCAATTTAATAAGTGTTGATGACTATTTACTATACTATTCAACAACATAATTATGCTGAGGTTTTTCCTTCCCTTATCTGCTCTCACAGGCTTTTGTGAACATCTGTGCCATGTGTGTGGGCCTGTTCCAAGCAGGAAGCCTTCCAAAGAGGTTGTACTCTCATAAAAGTTGTAAATACATTTAAGAAATTCTCTGAGGCTAGGAAGCCACCTGATCTTCTAAGAAAGGCCTCTCATCACACCAGCCATAAATTAAGGAAGGAGTGGGCAGGATAAAGCCAGAGGGAGGAGTAGTGCTGGCAAAAGGGAGGTGATGAGTGATTAATGGAAATCAGGTGATTAACAGAACAAAGATTTTTTTTTTAAGTAATAAAGATTGTGTCCCTAGGGTAGGAAATAGGAACCAACAAAAACAAATCCCAAATTATCTAAACAGAAAAAGAGCAGGACGAAACAGAACAACTGAGAAATACTTACTACCACATATGTGTTATTTAAAGGACACAGGGGACTTGGGAACTCAGCACTTAGGAGCTATTTGTCTAAGCAAAAAGTTTATGTTGCCTGGATATGTGAAAGTTACTTACTGATAATTGGCCATTTATGGAGAAGAACTCACAGCCATACAGGTACCAGGAGCAGGCTTTCTGTCAGCTGAGTGTTTCCTTCTACAAGAAATCCAATTTACAGTACAGGAGTCCACAAGAATTCCTGGCTCCAGGGTTCCCTTACTAGTGACATGAGCACCCGGCTTTCAGAAATCTAGACCTGGCACCCCAGGATCATGCGATGTGAAAACTATGTTTGTGCACAAACTAAACATGAGGCATACAGGTAGGTGATAAACACAATATGTTCTAAGAAATCTTCATGGTACCAGAAATGCAGACAAAAGTCACAAATGGAGGGAGGGAGAAGCCCATTTTTTCTTCACAAAAGCTGACCCACAATTATACAAGGGCAAAATCCCACAAAATAGAAGCAACACAAACAACCAACTGGAAATAAAATCTCTCTCTCTCTCTCTCTCTCTCTCTCTCTCTCTCTCTCTCTCTCTCTCCCCCCCCCGTGTGTGTGTGTGTGTGTGTGTGTGTGTGTGTGTGTGTGTGTGTGTGTGTGTGTTTGCATAACTGAGGACAGGGATCATTCATTTAAGTAGAGGATAAGATGAGGAGAACAGCTACTGAGATATTTAAGGAACCCAAATACATTCAAAAACTATTGAAACAGGTCAGACATGTACACATAGGAGGAAAACTTGTCTCTTGACTTAAATGTTGATTCATCTTATTTGTCTGAACAAGGCACATCATTCCATGTTCACGTCTAACGCCATAACCAGGAATGTGTGACAGACCATAGGATTCAGCCAATCTTACCAATTTTCTGTTTAATATATTCTATGGACATCTAGAAAGTAGATAAATGGATTTATTTTAGTAATAGCAGAGCATTACTGTCTAGGAAGACATAATACATCTAAGATACAACATATCTGAGAATAAGAAAAATAACCAGATGGTATGGAAATGGACATGCTTCATGAATAAGCAAGTAAAAAATAATTGAACCAATTCATTGGGAAATAAAAATCTGGGGAGATGGCTTAGTGGATAAGAGTACATTCTTTGCAAGCAGGAAGACATAAGTTCAAATGTCTAGAACCCCAGTAAAAGACTAGGCATACCCTTGTGTGCCTGTAACAAGTATCAGTAGTTCTCAGGAACTCTCTGTGCAGTCAGGCTAGCTAAAATAGTGAACCGTCACTTCAATGAGAGACCTGTCTCAAGGCAACAAGCCAGAGAGTAATAGAGGAAGATAGCCAATATTCTCCTTTGTTCTCCACATACACAATATGGAGGCATATACTCCCCTCCACACTCATTAATGCATTGCATATACATACACCATTTCCTTATACAATATACCACATACACACATGCATATGTACCCATATGAATATATGAGATGAATAAATAGAAAATGTTGGGAAAGATGAATAGAAAAAAGAATCTCAAAGTTAAGGAGTTCTGCTAATAAAATTGATGATAGAGATGGATGGATGGATGGATGGATGGATGGATGGATGGATGGATGGATAGGTGAAGAGATAGTATGTAGATTAGATAGATGAGATAGATAGATAGATAGATAGATAGATAGATAGATAGATAGAGAGAGAGCTAGATATGGATGGGTGGATGAAATGGATGGATAGCTATAGATGATATAGATATAGATAGATAATAGATATAGACAGAGACAGATAATAGATATAGACAGAGACAGATACAGATGGATTGATGAATGGCTGGACAGATAGATGAAAAGGACTGCTCACTGAACTCACTGAATATTTAAGAATGAGACAATCAGTATAGGGACTCTCCAGGAAAGTCCTCTATTTTATCATCTCCATTGTATTATGAGACTATTTTTTTTTTTTGGATTTGGTTTTTTCGAGACAGGGTTTCTCTGTATATCCCTGGCTGTTCTGGAACTCACTCTGTAGACCAGGCTGGCCTCAAACTCAGAAATCCGCCTGCCTCTGCCTCCCAGAGTGCTGGGACTATAGGCATGCGCCACCACTGCCCAGCTGAGACTATTTCTGAGAAAAGGTAAATTTCTCAAAATTGTTCAGGTAGTGAGTGATGGAATGGAATTTGTTTATGGAAAGTGTGTTAGGCTGGCTTGATGTATATCTATAATCCCAGCACACAGGAGGCTGGGGTCCCAAATCTGTATCAGGATAGCCTGTGCCACATATTAAGTCACTGTTTCAAAAATAAACACACACACACACACACACACACACACACAAACACACATACACATGCTCATTCATGCACACTTATGCACACTCACCTACACTCACACATACAAACTATAAATGGTCCTCAGTAGATCTAACACTAAGGTGCATATAACTAACCAAAGAAGAAAAATGGAAACTTTCTTCCATGTTAGAAGAAATGAAAAAGCATTCGAGGCCTTTTACTTATAGACATCAGCTTGCCGAACTGCTGTTAGGACACTAAACCCATGCATGTTACCACTGACATTATTTGGAAGAAATGGTGTTCAACCATGTTGAATAACAGAGTATAATAGTGGTTCTGTGACTGGAAGTAGAGTTGGGAAGGGAAAGAGAGAGAAGCTTCATGGGGCAGGAGGCCGTGAAAGCAGTGTAGAGCAACTGTTCCCGTGAGAAGCAGTGTAGAGGAACTGTTCCCGTGAGAAGCAGTGTAGAGGAACTGTTCCCGTGAGAAGCAGTGTAGAGCAACTGTTCCCGTGAGAAGCAGTGTAGAGCAACTGTTCCCGTGAGAAGCAGTGTAGAGGAACTGTTCCCGTGAAAGCAGTGTAGAGGGACTGTTCCCGTGAAAGCAGTGTAGAGCAACTGTTCCCGTGAGAAGCAGTGTAGAGGAGCTGTTCCCGTGAGAAGCAGTGTAGAGGAACTGTTCCCGTGAGAAGCAGTGTAGAGGAACTGTTCCCGTGAGAAGCAGTGTAGAGGAACTGTTCCCNACTGTTCCCGTGAGAAGCAGTGTAGAGGAACTGTTCCCGTGAGAAGCCGTGTAGAGGAGCTGTTCCCGTGAGAAGCAGTGTAGAGGAGCTGTTCCCGTGAGAAGCAGTGTAGAGGAGCTGTTCCTGCTACTTCTTCAGCACACTAGGTCACTACTAGGCAAAATACCCCCAGGACATGCTTCAGAATGACGAGAAGAATACAGAATTCCCAAAAGACAAAAATGGCTGACTGTTGAAGACTTAGAAATATGCATTGCCATGATGTAATCATCACACACATATAATATGCACTCCTTGAATTATAATTAATGAGGTGCGCCACATTAAGCTGCAGAATTTTTTAAAAGTGAAAACAAAGATATCCAGGCTTTTAAATTTTATTTCTATTTTTACTTTATGTGTAGGAGTGTTCTGCCTACTTGTATGTCTGAACATGACAAGTGTGCTTGGTACCCATAGAGGCCAGAAGAGGGCATTAAATCCCATAGAACCAGAGTTTCAGATGTTTGTGAGCCTCTGTGCAGGTGCTGGAAACAGAAGCAATGTCCTTTGAAAGAGCAGACAGTGTTGTTAACTGCTGAGCTGTCTCTGTAACCCCAAATGATTGTTTTAAAGCTGTAACAGTATCTAATTCATTAGCCATAAAGCATATACATATAGCTAAACTTTAACTGCATATGTGTATTTATCTGTTATGTGGAAAATGTTTTTTCATTGGGAATTATTTCAGACAGTTGAGATGGATTAGGAAAATCTGTATTAGCCAATTCTGACACTGTTAAGAACCTTGTATAAGATGATTCTTCCTTTTTCCTCTCTTGTATTCCTTAGAAGATAGTGAATACCACTATATGGTTGATAGGGCCATGCAAGCAGGAGAGGAGAAAAACGGGTTCCTGGAATCCCGTGAGAATGAGACCACTCAGATGTATACTTGAGTCTCCTTAACACGGTGACTATGAGGCCTAACAGATCGGCATATATGGGCTCAAAATATTGCTGAGTTCACAAGATTTACTAATATTCCAAACCCCTCCGTGTCCTGCAGGCTCTGTGTGTGCGCCGTGTGAGGCCGAGACACTCTGCTCTCCACATCCCGAGTTTTACTGCACAAGGCACTTCTTCCTTCCTAGCTTGAGACATTCACAGGAGCCAGCTTCTGTGAACTTCCTCAGTTCCTTCCCAAAATGCTGAGAAAAGCTGCTGTTCCTTGCTCTATTCAGGTCAGAAGGCTTAAATTCCAGGAACGATATAGGAATGAACACCTAGGCAGAATCTTCACTTAGACAATGGTCTTCATCTCCAGGCTCCATTTGTAGATTCAATAACAGAGACCTAAAATATCCAGGGGGAAACCCTGCATTTATACTGGAACTGTATAGATTTTTTCTTCACTATTTACACCACATTTACATCAGACCGAGTAGAAGTAAGCCAAGGATAAACATCCAGGAGCATGCGCACAGCTTATAGGAAGACACAGCAGGCATTCCCGAGGATGCCCGGCACCCATGCAGCAGGCATCTGCACGGATCCAGGCCAATTCTTTAGTTCCCGACAGTTTGCTAACTTTCTCTCACTGGACACTAGAACGCTGATACAATTAGGTCTTCAAAGAAGATGAACTAAGAATTCTGTGTGCTTCGAATTCTCTGCTAGGACTGGGTTTTATTTCTTAAGGGATGAGCTTCTCATTGGCTTTTCTTTAAAAAAAAAAAGAGCCTGTAATTATAGGCTTCTGGTTACATGTGGGGAACAAAGAATGCATAAAGAAAACCATCATCAAGAAGCTGGTTATCCCTGGATGTGTAAAACTAAAGCAGACCACTGATGCCAGGTGCACATATACTGTAACAAACTGTAATTTAAATCAAGCTATTAAAAACTCAAAAGAGAACAAATTTGTGTTTTTAAAATTCATCTTTAAAAATGAGATATTATCAGTGCTATTAACAATACACTACAAAATAAAACACTCTAACCACTGCTTCAGTTAATAACCATTGGGGCACTGAAGAAGCATTTCTTGTAGAGAAAGCATGAGCCAGGCTCAAGGATGTCTTTCTTCATATTTCTTCATACAATATGCTGACAGTTTTTCAGAACAGCATTTATAAATGGTATTTAGAGATGGTGTTATAGACATCGCCTGTCTGAGTCTACCTGTAACCAGTACAGCACTTCTATTCCCCACTATCTATTACCCACCACACTATACACACATACAAAACTTGGCCATCTTAAATGGAAAATGATCAGTATGGTGTGTGTGTGTGTGTGTGTGTGTGTGTGTGTGTGTGTGTGTGTG
>BDUI01000003.1:2002812-2016617 GCA_002335545.1 Apodemus speciosus | reverse complement strand
CATATTGGGGGGATAGACATCAACCTTGCTCTGTAAGCACTTTGTGGATTGACTGTCTTCCCAGGTCTGACTAACATATTCTTGGGCACAAAACCCAAAACCACTTTTTCAAGGTACATAACCAGTTAGTCATTTGAATGTCAAGACAAGGATAAAGATTTATTAGTCCAACCACCCAGGACTTATATATTATGGCTGCAGGACAGAACTTATTAAATAATTTCACTGGTCACATAACTGAATGGAAAGAGGGACACATTCTACTGGCTGTGGTCAAATATGATTGTTGCTGCAATAGATTAAGGGCCCCAGAAGTGCCCTTATTTAGGTCAGTGACTAAATGTCATTCCAGATGATTTTGTTCTTCATGGGCAATGTCTCCAAGGTGCTGGATGTATGAAAATGTAGCCTGCACCAAGGTATAAATTTTAGTTGCTGTCACCTTTGGGAATGATAAGCACTTTGGTCAGGAAAAATCTCATCCTTCTACCTCATGAGCAAGACAGCAACAGAATTCAGACTTAGAGAACAGACATGAAAATACAGGATGAATTCTCAATGTTTGCTGTAACCTCAATTTATCCAGGAAACTAACTATAACTGAATTTAGAAGTCATACGAATTTTGACCCTGCCAACTGTCACCTATCAAGAGACAAATAAGATGAAGAAACAGGAAGCTGAACTCAAGCTATCCCACACAGCACTAACAACGTGCCCAGTGGCCACTTCTGTGGAGCCGGCTGTAAGAAGCAGGTTCTGACATTGGGATTCTAGGCCTTTATCTATGGCTTCTGTGGTTACAGCCTCTAAGTGTTACTTTCCAAATAGTGAATGCCTATACCTAGAGGAAGTAGTTATAAACCTAAACTTAGGGAAATCAATACTACTAAATAAACAGATAATCTGACGTTTACCCAATTAGATATTATTTCTATTTTATAAATTATAGATACATTATTGGTAAATACCATTGATTATTTTTTGAGCATCTATAGGTCATATAAATTCAATATGAAATGTTTTCCATGGGTTTATGTTTGAAATACTTGGTCCATATCTCGTGATGCCCTTTGGGTAGCTATAGAGGTTTTAGGAAGTAAGAGTTGAGAGTTGGAGGAAGAAGGTCACTCAGGCAGATATTAGAAGGTTTATCATGGCCACTTCTTATATCTCTCTGTGTGCTTCCTGCCCATCAGAATGTGACCTAAGCCGCTGCCACACCCTTCCTATTGTAGTGGACTCTACCCTCTGAAGCTGAAAGTCTATATCTCCTCCCTCACTCCACCAGGCATTCTGTCACAGTAAAGAGAAAGTAACTGACATGCTGTGTAACAGGACCAGGAGCCATGTTTCTTTTGGGTTTGTTTTCTATAGTACTGGAGACGGATCTGCTGTCTGTTACATGCTAGGCAGTTTTCTGCCTCAGAGCTATCTGCTCCCCACTCTTTTCTTTTCTTCCCCTCTGTATGCATATGCATTTTGTCTTTATCTGTAACAAGCACAAGCTGCTTCTCTACCTGTTGGGGAGAAAGGGGCTTCTTCCCACATCTCGCTTAGAAAGAATGAGGAAGAAATAAGTCTGCTGACACAGAAAGCATGGCTTTAAGCTCTGTGCCTGCCACTTTGCATTCCTCTGGGCTGCACATTCCCCTAAGGAAACCATGGTAACTTCTGGGATCTCTGTCTCAACCATGCTCAGTGCTTCCTTACTTCGTCCAAGCCTTGGATTCCCCCTCTACAGAGCAAACATAATAGTAGTGCTAAACATTTTAGAAGAAGCAGGTTAATACTGGCTTAGCCTGGGCATGACTCAAACAGAGAGCACTCACACTGTATCATTGCAACCAGTCTTGGCTGATCTTGGAACTCTTCATACCAGTCAGATTCACAGCTTATAGTAAGCTTTAACAAACACTAAGAAATCCAATAAAGCTAAGCTGAAAGCCAAAAGCAGAGCTGGAATTCTGAGCCTCACTGTACCACACTGAATCTGAGAACCAAGCAGTATCGATGGACCCAGTTGTACCATTTAACTGTTGCCTGTAACTGTCCATGCACCTGCTAAATTTCTGAAGCTTTGCCAGTCAGTTGTTAAGCATGTTCATTATTTAAAATTAACCAGTGTAGTTATGGAATTGATAAGATATGACAAATAGAAATATTTTACATGGCATGCTTACATTGAACGAATTCTACTGCTTTTATTACTAAGATTATCTGCCCTGCAGTGAGTGAGGTAGCTCAGCAATACATGTGCATTTGCCAAGCCTGAAGACATGACTTCAATCCCTAGGACACAATATGGAAAGCAGAAAACTGACTTCTATAAGTTGTGCTCTAAACTATGTAGCTATGCCATGACACACACACAAAGACACACACACACACACACACACACACACACACACACTCCACACATGCATATACACACACACACTGAAATAAACTAAACGTAGTAGAAGTAATTCTTTTAAATAATCATCTGATTGATCATATGGACAGCCACGCCCTTCTCTTTTGCTGCCTTTCTAGACTGATATCAGCCAAATCAGTAAAGGCTATGTTAAGACTTGGTATTTCATTGATTAGCAAAGGTTAAAATAGAAAAACCAGTATGCTGTATGTTTGTACTTGTTACATACTAAATATCACATAAGGAAATAAGTACCATTTTCAAGTGTTTAAACCTATTATACAACACTGACAACAGGAAGCACTTGTTCATCAATTTCTCTTTTTTTGAAAATTTTTATGAGATATTTTCTTTATTTACATTTCAAATGTTATCCCCTTTCCTGGTTCGCCTCTGAAAGCCCCCTACCCCATGCCCCCTCCCCTGCTTCTAGGAGGGTGTTCCCCCACCCACATGGTTCTCCTTCCTTGCACTCGATTCCCCTGCACAGGAGCACCTATGGAATCTTCATAGGACCAAGGACCTCTCCTTCCATTGATGCCTGACAAGGCAATCCTCTGCTACACATGCAGCTGGGACCATCTGTACTCCTTGGTTGGTAGCTTAGTCCCTGGGAGCTGTAGGGGACATAGTTGGTTGATATTGTTGTTCTCCTATGAGGATGTAAACCCCTTCAGCTACTTGGATCCTAACTCCTCCATTGGAGACCCTGTATTCAGTCCATTGGATGGCTGTGAGCATCCACGTCTGTATTTGTCAGGCTCTGGCAGGGCCTCTCAGGAGACAGCTATATCAGGCTCCTATTAGCAAGTACTTCCTGGCATCCACAATAGTGTCTGGGTTTGGTAACTGTATATGAGATGAATCCCCAGATGGGGCAGTCTGTGGATGGTCTTTCCTTCATAAATTGGCTAGGGAAATAATAATTTCACAAAAATCAACCAGCACATTACACAAGAATTAGTAAATAGATAGAATTCTTAATGAAATGGTGGTTATTATCTATAGGCCGTATGCCACACATACTTTACATTGGTAAAATTTATTATTAAGTATATTCACATGCATACATATGTATTTTTCCTAGAGAGATCATTTGTACCCAGTTTCCAATATACCATTAAACTATCATTTTGAACAAAGAAGAACCTAGAAGCTCTTGGCAGAGCCTTCGGCCCATTTTAAAATACTAAAGTTAGGTTATGTTTAGCTTCATCTGACTCCCCCTACCTAATTTTATTAAACTTAAATACACTGAACTTGAGCATTCCCATTCTACATAGAAATCAAGAATGCTCATGGCTTCAAGGTCACTATTATGGAAATATTTTCTGTATAGAAATATAAAATAGCCTTCTACAATTTAGGAAAATCCTGCAGAGAAAATACTAAAACAAAGCAAGTAAGCCATGCCCCCTCTGTGATTCCAAAGGGGCTGAGCAGGGAAGACAAACATGTGAGCCTCTGACAGACACGGAATGTCACTGACAATCCTGTGGGACTGATGCAGATGGAAGGGATGCTGTATAGGAGGATGCTGATCACTGTTAGAGCACCGGTAAACACTACTAAAACCACTATCACTGGTAATCATAAGAAACGATTCTAAGCACTTCTGAGGCTTTTGCAAGTATATAATCACCAGCAACCAGACTAACCAAGCAACCAAACAAACAAAAATAGAGGCTGACTGACTTCCTGCTGTTAGACTCTTCCCTGGTGCTATGATTGCCTGGACCCAAGAACTGTCAGCCAGCCTACAAGACCACCTTTCTGTCAGCATCAGTTGTTTTGAATATCTGGACATCTTAAGGAAGCACTGTAACAATAACAGCTGCTTGGCACTAAAGCAGGACTCCTGGATCCTGCAGTTGCCACCAGAGCCATGATGGTGGGATACAAGTTCAAATAGCTTGTGTGGCTCTTTCTCTGAAACCACTCCTACCAAGGCCACAGGAAGAGTCCTTCCCCTGGTGACCTAGCAGAGGGATCGCTGGGACTAGTGCAAGTGGGACAGTTCTGTGATGATATAAATGCAGCCCTTCATTTGTGCAGATGTCAGCTGTGAACAGTGCAGACATTTCTGCCTATGCAGGCTGTTGGCTCCCTTTGAAGGAGGCACGAATATCCCACACTGTGTACACCCCATCCCTCAGGATTGCAGTGCTACACTGAACAAGAGGCTTCTAATGGTGTTTTGTTCCTCAGTTTTGATCTCTACCACTCTCAGGGTGGACTGAGGGGCAACATGCAGGAAGAAGCAGGGGCTCTACGAGCCATGGTGGCAGGAAGCACAGCATCAGAGCTGTGCCAGTGAAGCAGTGACCAGGAGGGCAACAGCTGAAACAGCAACAGTCATGCAGGAAGAACAGCAGCGAGCCAAGGCCACAGCCGCAATCTGACAGCAGCCACAGCGGAGACAGGCATCCTAAGGATGTCAGAGTGGCCATGCCCCACACAGTAAGTAATGTTGGAAGAAAGGGAAGGCAGAAAGCTGCAGCTGAAGAGGGCTGTGTGGCTATGTAACAGACACTGGAAGTCCTTGTCACTGGAAGGGGGCCATAGGGTGGGTCTCAGACATCTGCACTCCAGAGCTGGTATACTAGCCACTGTTAGGGCTGAGAATCCTGATACCAAACTCTGCAAGCTGGAATGCTAGCCACCACTAAGGACTAGGGAATGCCAACCTCCTAGGCCTTCTATACAAGCCCTATAGCATTGGTCACCATAAAGCTAACAGTACCATTGCTAGAGGCATGTCTCAGAGCTGCACTGCCCACAGGACTCAGGCCCAGCCCAGAGGACAAAGTGAAAGCTATAACACTGGACAGCGCCGCCTGCTGCTGCACACAGCTGTCAGAACTCAGGTTGCAAAATCAACCTAGGACCAGAGTTGGAAAAACTTCTGCTTACCCACTATTCCTACCTGGGTAGAACAAAAGAACCCCAGACAGCTGAATGGTGACAGGATAGGAAGGGAGAGAGCCCACAATTCTAGTTTCTAATTAATGGGACCTGTCTCCTTGGCCTCTAAGCAGTCAAAAGAAGGAAGAAAAACTCTCAGGGTGAAGAATACAGTGAATATTGGCCTGAACCATCTATGTAGTGAAGATGGCATGAGAGAATGTATTAAACTGCTTTAGCACAGTGATTGAGACACCAAAGTGCTCAACAAATGTTACCCTCAGGAAAAGAGAAGAAAATACACAAGAAACAGAAAGCCTATGACCTAATGTGATAGTAGCAAGAGCTTCTAGAACATTCCAAGAAGTCCAGGTCAGGGAGGGCTAAAGAAGGTAGGGTAGGCGTTTGCTATATGAGTTCAAACACACACCCATTCCTCACTTTATTCTGAAAAGAACACATTAAATTGAGTCTTCAAAGTAGTCACTCTTCTGTTTTTGTTTCTGACAGGTAGTGTAAATTGTGCTTCTAATATATTTGTGAAAAGCCTATAAGGGAATGATAAATCAGGCAATATTCATATATTCATCAGTCCCTTAATTGTTGTTAAATCCTAACAACACCTAAAATTGATCTGCTCCAAGATTTACCGCTTTGACAAACATCCACCTGGAAAGTGTGTATGGAAATTAAGCGGAGCGACCACAGATTTGTGACAAGGGAAGCCTTATGAACGAGATTTAAACTCTTCCCCAAGGGAATAACTGTGTGATGCTTATTCTGTAGATGAACAATGGCAATGACTAATGAGATTTTTTTTTCTAACTGTAGAAGCTTGATTTAGCCCAGCCGTATCAGGTAACAAATGGATGCCCAATCCAAGTGGTCCAGCCCAACCCAAGTGGTCTAGCCCAACCAGAAAATTCTTTATGAGAGGTAATTGACATGCTTCTTCAGTGACCTAGAAAATGAACTGCAAGTCAAGTAGGACACATTAAACCACTACAAACTGACATGAAAATTAGAACTTAATAAAAAAAAAAAAAAACACCAAATTAACCACAATTGAATTCAACCAAATTAGAGACACTGGTTACCAATAGAATTGCATTGAAGCAGATAGGGGAGAAATGTTTTCTTTCTTTGGTTCTTTGTACCTACAGCTGATTATTTGGATATAACAGGTAAGTTTTATTACTTTTTCTTGTCCAGGCAACGAAGAACTCCTGGCTAGCATTAGAAAACAAGGAAGTAAATGCAAGGCAGTGTTAGAATTGTAGAACTGTGTTCCCTAAGCCGCAGAGGCATTGCCTGGATCTTGTTAGAATAGACCCCTGAACCCCTTAAACCAGAATCTGCATTTTAAACAAAACCCCCAGCTAATCCCTGTGAGGTATAAGGAACAGTGAATGTTCTTATAGTCATTCATTAATCCAACAAATAAACCTTTATGATCTACAGTGTTCAGTAAAGGGGAGTCACATGCAAATATTAAAATTTAAATAAAATAAAACCAAAATGCATTTGCATGAACCCCATTTTAAGTGTTCAGTTAGCATCAGTGGCATCTCCATCACCATAGAAACGTCAATAAAAGACATCACTGAGCAAACAGGATGAAGAAACTTATACTGATGAAGTTTAGGTTCTAGAAATAGAAACACCTAGGAACAATAAACATAATAAGTGACTGTTATAGTCATTTATCCCTATATGGATATTTAAATGCCAAACACAGAAGAGAGATCTGAGGGGCTGTGGCCTCACTCAGAGAGTTAGAAGCCATGGGCATGACAAGTAGTCCACAAAAGAAGATCAGTGTCTGTACCAAGGGCCAACATCCTTGAGGAATAGCAAGGGATCCACAAGCCTACAAAATATTGGGAGGAGAAGGAGAAACAAAAGGAAGGAGGAGGAAGCGAGGGAAGGACCCTAGGCAGGGAAAGGGGCCTTCTTCCCTACATCAGGGATTTGGGATTTTGCTTCAAATGAAAGCCAGAGTCCTTGAAATATTAGGAGTAGAAGAGTGACATGATTTGACTTAACAGTAATTCTAGTTCAGCAAAAATGGACAAGCAAGCAATGTTTCCTCATTTTCATTAACAGCTATTGTTAGATTGAAAATGTCCCTATGGGACCTGCAACAGGTTACAGTACCCATCTGAAACGTCTTAATGCATGACACAGAGAATAAAGCCATTAAAATTTATTACTGTAACATGTAAACACCTCTGAGGCTCCAGTAAAATGTGTAGTTGGCTCTACATCTTCTGAGTTTCTATCCAGACTCTACAACCATGCTTGTGACAAGCACTTCCTGATAATTCTGAGGATTGTTAATTTTGCTGAAAGGAGGCATCTTTTCCACAAAACCCGCCAATGACTTTGATACTGAGTTTCAGATATATTCTAGAGAATAGAAAACTATTAGTTTCCCAAGTTTCTCTGTGTTGCTCTATGTGTGTGTATGTACACGTCTGTGCAGATGCCTCTGAGTGTACAAAGATGCTGAAGTCAGACATTGACTTTGGGTGCCATTCCATAGCAGCCATCTACCATGTGCTAGGAAACAGTTGCTCACCAGAACCCAGGTCATGCAGATTATGTGAGGTAAGTTGACCCCAGATATCTACCTTCTGTCACCACCTCCCAGGCAGAGAATACAGACACCTGCCCCCATAGTTTTCCTTGGGAGCTGAGGGTCAAACACAGGTCCGGATGCTTACATGACCATACTTTATTAGCTGAACGTTCACCCTAGCTTCATTTTCTTTTCTTTACCAGTTTTTAAGGCTTGAATCTGCTGTATGTATGTTGCCAATTCAATGCCAAAGCTTTGGAAACCTGGATGCAGCTACATCTAAGGGTTATTTTTCGGCGCTCTTGGAAACAAGGACATATTTTACCAAGAGAGAATGTTCTTATCTTACAGGTAATTCAGCTACAGCCCCGTGAACTGCAGGTCACCATAGCCTGTGTATAAAATGTCATCACCAGCCCCAAGGCCAGTGTGCTTGGAGACAGCCCAGTGAGAGTTATAGCCAACTAACTCACATGCCTAAAAAGACTGAGAGCCATCACCCGCAGCAGTTTATTCCCTGGGGACCACCACCAACTGTGATCCTGCCACAGTTCAGGCAGAAAACTGCAGCAAGGTCACCTTTAGTGAATTAAATCAACCGCACAGTAAATCAAGGCATGCCCGGTCACTGGGAACTAACAGCTCAGCTGCTCATAGCAGGTGAGTGCAACGAGAAACATCCTTTTCATCAATCTAGACAGAACTCTTGAGCTAGTGAATAAAGATCTTTGCAACCAAAATATTGTCAATTGACTGCTGGAAGCCCCATCCTGGGAGTGCTCTAACCTTATTTATTCATTTAGTCTCCATTCATTCATTCATTCATTCATCCAACAAGTATACACCCAGGACCTTCCCTAGTAGAGAGTTGGGTCTTGAGCTGAAAACATTCAAGTCTATGTGGCATAGTTAAAGCATTCACAAACTCGTGGCTCCTTCAGAACAATGCATAAATCTTTTATATCATATATTTTTACCATTTTGTGTTTGACCATGTGTGCATGTATGTGTTCTCATGTGCGTGCATGTGTGCATGTGCACACTCGGAGATCAATGGCAGATGTCTCCCTGAATTACTCTGCACTTTTATACTTGAATCTGAGGATGTCTGGTCTGAGCACTCTACGGATCCCCCTGCCTCCATTTTCCAAAAGCTGGGATTAGAAGCTCAGACTTCCTAGCTTTTCACATGGGGACTGGGGGCTGAACTTGGGTTCTCATAATTGTGCAGCAAGCACTTCAACAAGTGTGCCAAATCCCTGAGTAATGTTTTTTTGTGTGGAGTGTTATATTTTTATTGTTTGTTAATTTGTTTGAGATAGGCTGTCTACTACCCAGGCTAGCCTCAACTTCTGTGCCCAGTTTTACTAAGTGTTGCAGCTATTTGTGTGCACAACCATGCTGGACTCCAGTAGCTAGCCATCTAGCCGAATTATAAGAAAACTGACAATGACATGAATCACTTTTGTTGAAATGAGTCAAATGCAGTGACTTGATTATGATAACTTTGTAAGTTAGTCAGGAAGCCCGAGGAACTGAAGCTGTCCTTTTATCTATATATTCAGTAAGCCATTAATTTTTGGGAAACTTAGTTAAACTAGGTGGACATTACCTTGCTTATATATCAATTGTAAAGATTAGATTAAATTGTTCCTAAGGGCTTAAATTTTTAGGAATGGCATAAAATAACTAATATATTTTCTTAATATTATCTAAGTAAAACTGGAGATATTGTTCTTATAGATCATTTGTCTAGTATTATATGTGTATATGTACGTGGATATGATGAGCATATGTGTGTATGTGTGTGTTTGATATATATATGTGTGTGTGTGTGTGTGTGTGTGCATATATGATGACCATATGTGTGTGATGAATATGGCCATATATGAGTGTGTACATCATGACCATATATATGTGTTTGAGTGTGTGTGTGTAGATGATATATATATATATATATATATATATATATAAATATTTTAAGACTAGCTCATAATTTTCAAGCAAACAGGAAGTTCAAGGCAACCACTGGATCATTTCGGTTCTCTCCTCTGAATCCTCTGAGCCCTAGCAGTTGCTCAGTATGCTTGTGACAATGGCGCAAATCTCTCAAAAGTCTCATTTCTCATGAACAAAAGCAAAGCAAATGATGGGATGGGAAAGAGCATTACAACTGAAAGTTAAATGTGAGCACACTGGGGCAGAGGGAGGCGTACTCCTCGAGGCACTTCAGAGTTGCCCTTTTTGATTCAGACACTGGGCAATATTTGCCCAGACAGAGCCTGGCTCTTTGTCTGGACTATGCTGTGTGTGACAGCTTTCCCTTCCTAAGAGCAGAAGCAGTGGCCTCTATGTTCTGTCTAAACATCACGTTTTAAATCATTATGACTCATTTAAAAGAGAAAAGGATTTAAATGTTTCATCCAGAAGTTACAAAAGTACTGTTGGGAAAGTTTGTGAAGTTTATTAGGTCAATCTAGGCTCTAATACACTCAGATTATTGATCTATACCTGTAAGCACAATAAATCAGAGCAACCAGAGAGGCAGCTCCAGCTCAAAATGAGAAGACACATCAATTACGGCAGTGTTACACATGCTTTTATAAAGTCACTTAACTCCAAACTCTCTCTCTCTCTCTCTCTCTCTCTCTCTCTCTCTCTCTCTCTCTCTCACACACACACACACACACACACACACACACACAAATCTGTAACAACCCACCAAGTGTTCTGTGATGATGGGAGGGGTGCTATGAAGCGCCATCTTCTGGGTATGACATGGCTATTATACTCTTGAAGCTGCAACAATCTAGTGAATGGAACAAGATCAAGCCAGCTATGATTTAACCGTAGATGGGGAGGAACTCTCCAGATTCTACTTCTTAATGAGGAACTATTGCCAGATGATAGCTGCTGGGGAAGGGATGTCACCAAGGTAGGTGTCCTGTACTCCAGTGGACTGCTTCCTATCCATGAACATATGGGTATCATTATCTGATTTAGGAAGTTAGAAAGAAAGAAAAAAAGAGAGAACAGAGGATAGATACAGAGACAGAGAGACAGAGACAGACAGAGACCAAGACAGAGAGAAGAAAGAAGGAAATGGAAAGGGGAACATGTTGGGATGATCAGAATGGTGCTGGAGAACAGAAATGAGACTGGATAGGAGCATATGTCATTGTACACATGTATGAAATCACCTTAATAAATAAAACATAATTTTAATAAAAGAAAAGTGGTTATTGTCTGCTCTAGAGCACTTGGGCTCCAGCCCAAGATCAACAACCTTTGGGGACCATAACTTGACCTTAATCTTCCTGATTACGAATCTGTGAAACAGGGAACACAGTAGTGTTTCCCAAATCCTAGAACAAACAACGCTAGGATAATTGGATGATATTGGATGGCATATGAGCAGGCTCTCTCTTTCAAGAACTGCACATTTAATTCTAAGAATATTAAAAGACACATAGCAAGCATACAAAGCTAAAGAACACCATTAGTTAAGAGGAGTTCATGGTAAGGAAATGAAACTGGGAAAGGAGAGGGGAAAGAACAAAAAAGAAAAGGTGAAATTCCAACAGCCCTCCATGAAAAGAGAAAGTTCTTTGTAGAATAGTTCTCTGGGTAATAAATGAAAAATGACAACAATTAGAAAAGACACCTGCAATTGGTTCATGAAATAATCAATTCCGATGTGAAGAGCCCAACCCACTAAATACAGCTGAGGAGCTTTAAAGTGGAATGAGCAAATTGTCACCTGCCAAACTTACAGATGACTGCGGCTTTACTAACAGAAGGTCAAAATAGCAGGAGTCTCCTGATGGTGACAGCACATTAAGCACTCCCCACCCCCAGGTACACTCACACTCACTTACCTAGGTCAAATCCAGAGATGACTTCCACTGTAAGCAATGAAGTAGACACAGAAAACAGCCAGGTGACAATAGCTAACAGCAGGTCGTGTGGTCTCCCACAGGACAGTGTGCTCTGCCTCTGTGACAGGTCTACAGCAGAAATAGCAGTGGGGTTATTCTAGAATAAGACACTTCCAGAGCAAATTTAATATAAAGTATTAAATAGGCCTTGCCTGAATTTGAAAAAGGAAGGTGGGAAAGGAGGAGGAGGGAACTGAACAAGGGCATTTTCCAGGAAACTGGGGAAGCGGCACTGTGGAACAAGAGTAGGTAAAAGGAACGAATTGGCTCATTTGCTATATGTGGCAGCAGCACTTACGGCCAGAGTTTTAACCCACTTTCTGCAAACAACAGGGAAAGGCGAACTGTTGGCTTCAATCTAATTTAAAATACCTCAGAAGAGAGAAAGGAAAGAGATGCAGAAAACAAGAGAGAAAATATACAAAAATATTTATGATTATGAAATCTGAATGTGAGTTCAGCTACATAGTGTGCAGGGCTCAGAACCAAATGAAAACACACAGACTCTTATTCTTGAGTTACAAGAATTTCTCTACAGTAGCCGCAGAGCCCAGGCAGTGTGGGTGGATTTGGAGGACATAGGGGGTCAAGCGCCCTTTAGTTCATGAACTATGTACAGTATCTATCCATGAAGTGATCATCCCCGAAGTCAGATGCCCAGACATAGTGGGACTACTTGTACTGATGCTGAGTACAGTTCTGGACAGACAGTCCATGCAAGCCCAGTGGCCAGGCCAGAAGATAGCCTGAATCAGCAGGATAATTCAGAGATGGGCCTCCTCTCTTACAAAGCCTTTCCCTATCCCCATCTCCCACTCTGCCTCAGAATGCACCCATGGCACAGTTCTGTTTAGCATTCACCTCATCAAGGTTTAATGCCATTACACTAAAACTGACAGTGCTATTTAGAATCCACACCTCTTGATAGATAGATACCAAGTCTGTGCCAGATGCCTGCCCTCCTGAGCCTCTTGGTTTACTGAGCAATGCTCTGGGACCTTCTTTGCATGGAATCTACCATGAGTATTAACCAGCAATTTCCTGTTCCAGAAATGATCTCCAGTTTTTCAAGAATCTGGAAAACTCACAGCTTCTGCGGTCTATATTTTTTTCCTAAAAGACTGAAGACATCCACCTAAGTTACAGAAAAGTATCATTTCCTAAGGAGGAAAAGAAGGAAAAGAAAACCTGCGCTCAACAATAGGCCTGCTCATCACCAGTTCTCTTCCACATCCTTCTATGGAAAGTTCTGGGTCTTGGTTTTGGGCTTTTTTGCTTTTGTTTGTTTTATCTGAGATTAGAAATTTTATATAATAAACTAGAATAATCCTCTGAAAACATAGCAAAGGGAATCATGTTGATGAAAATTCAAGAAGCATTTGAGGGTTTTTGAGTATATAAGAAAGACTTGACCGCCGCCATCTTTGCTGCTGCGTGGACTAGACAAGGGGACCCAGGTACCCAAGATATCCCAAGTTTAAGATCTCTGGGGATGCAGGCCTCCAGGCAGCGATCTGTGCACAGGAGCTAGGCAGAGCAGTGGTTCCTGTGTGCCAGCCAGGTGTGGGTTCGGTGCCCTGCGGGGTGTCCTGCACTGGGAGGACTCCCAGCCACCATCTCTGCTTCTGTTTGGATGGGACAAGTGGCCCCAGATACCCGAGATATCCCGA
This sequence comes from Apodemus speciosus, assembly GCA_002335545.1. Taxonomy (NCBI): domain Eukaryota; kingdom Metazoa; phylum Chordata; class Mammalia; order Rodentia; family Muridae; genus Apodemus; species Apodemus speciosus. The sequence goes on along the minus strand of BDUI01000003.1, from coordinate 2,003,109 downwards.
GTTTAAGATCTCTGAAAACTTAGGCAGCCAGGCGGTGACCTGCGCACAGGATCTGGGCAGAAAAGTGGCTCATCTGTGTGCCAGCCAGGCCTGGGTCTTGTGCCCTGCAGGGTGGTCAGCACTTGGAGGGGCTCCCAGCCACCATCTTCTCTCCCTGACAGAGCAGACAAGCAGCATCAGGTCCACAGAGATAACCGAGTGTAACATTGCTTGGAGCAAGATACACCAGGGGTCCAACAGCAACCAAGAGGAGGGCAGCACATCAGCAATCTGTGCCAGGGGAAACCCAGTCATCCA
>BDUI01000003.1:1949227-1969090 GCA_002335545.1 Apodemus speciosus | reverse complement strand
GTTTGCCTTTTGCCATCTGTTTATCTCTGGAGTTAGTTGGTGTGGTTGTTACTGGTTGGTGTTTGAAGCTCTTGTGAGCCTGGCTTTAGTTGCTGCTGTCACAGAGGGTGATCGTGTTCCTGAGGTGGATGCTGGACCATTTAAGCTACTGGGTTCCAAATTATCTCCTCAGCTCTGCTGGGCAGGGCCTGAGACTCCTCGCTGCTTGCTGCTGGGTATGCAGATGGCCATCTAAATGAAATTGCAAAATTATGGGGAAGATAGAGTCCTAACTTGCCATTGCTTGTCACCAAATGAAGCTTCCAGTGCTAGGATTGGATTACATCTAATTGAGTTGTTGGCCAAAGGGGCCTGATGGGAATGCCCAAACTAGCCATAGTACTGTAGACTATAGTTTGCTTTCCATAAATTGACAATCAGGTCACACTGCTGAAGACAACATTAGCATAACTTATTGAACACGGAGTTGCCCAGCTGGCACCTACTTAGACCCTACATCCCTACATTCCAGTGATTTTGGTACAGGAAAGTAATCTGCATGCTATCAAAAAAGAAATGAAAACACCAACCCTTTATTTACAAAAGTCTACTACCTGTTAGATATGCTAGGGCAGTGGTGGCATAAATCTTGTAGGAGTAAGCAACCAATAATTATGTTGACTTAATGACTGATCCACAAGAAGGAACCCATTCCTGACAGGGCTTAGGTGACTAAGGATCTGAGACTTGATAGCCCAGGTACCTACGGTAAACTCAAATAACATTGGTCTAAAAAGAATAATATATATGTGATAAAGTGATTCTTAATGACATTCTGCTATACTCATAGATCAGTGCCTTATTCAGCCATCATCAGAGTCACTTCCTACMGTAGTAGATGGGAACAAATAAAGAGATCCACAGCTTGACATCCCACAGAGAATGAGAGACCTGGGAACACCCCACCTTCAATAGAAGGTGTTCATTAAATCCTTTCCCTCAAAGCTCAGAGAACCCCATGGAATAGGATGGGGAAGGAATCAGAGGGTACAGAGGACATCCAGTCTCATATGAACGTTCAGAGACAGAAGAAGTAAGCACAGGACCTGCACCAGGTCCTCTGTTGTAGCTATTATGGCTTCCAGTTCAGTGTTTTTAGGGGATTCCTGAGTGTGTAAACAAGGTCTCTGATTTTTATCCATTCTCTTGGGCTCTTTTCCTTCTGTTGGTTTGTCTTGTACAATTTTAATAAGATCATTTTTCTTTTATCTTATTTGATTTTGTTATTTCTTTTTAAAACATTAAATGAATAAATAAATGAGAGTAAACATTAACAACTGTCATTTATACCTGCAAGAAGGAAAATTAGTTTTCTCCGATGGTGTAACATTAGATATGTAACTACTGTGGGGTAGGCCTCATGTTCAGAAGTAGTTAACCAACATACAATGGACTTCACAGTTTTCTTATGTGCTCTTATTTGGTTACAATTTTGTGTTTTTTTTTTTGAGGGGGTTGTTTGTTTTTCATTTTGTTTGATGTTTTATTTTGTTATCTTGGTTTGGGGAAGTGGTTGTTGTATTGGGTTATCATCATATTTGAAGATGGCTCATCAGGTAGTCTTTGCCATACAAACATAAAGAACTGAGTTCAGATCTCTAGGACCCATGCTAAAAATCTGGTCATTCATACTCCTGTTTGAAACTCAAACAGTGATTGCCACATTCATTGAGAGACTATGTCTCAAAAGTCAAGATGAAGAGCAATCAAGGAAGACACCCACACATGCACACACCATGTGCACACAAAGGTATACACACACACACATATGCCTACACATGCACACATGGCTACCCACACACACACATGCTCACACATGAGCATACACACATACACACACATGGGCACACACACATACATGCCCATACATGGTCATACACACACACACACACACACACACACACACACACACACGCATGCACATACATAAAACAAATCCATCTCAACATAGTTTACTTTCAAAGAATGGTTTCCTCTCACAGCTCTAGACTGAAAAAATGGTGAGAAAAATGTGACCAAGAATTAGGTCAACTCTAAGTTTTAGGAAAGGCTTTTGGGTCAGAGAACTTACTAAACCTAACAGCAGTCAGTAAAAACAGTAGTAGCTGAAGAATAACCTCCCACAGAGCTCAGCCTCGGCAAGTTCTTTGATATTATGAACAAATATAAACATGAAATGTCTATGCTTTGAGGCTGTTGGAAGGATTTACTTATGCATAAGCCTCACATGCCTTTTAGAGTTAGCCTGGCATTTATTGAGAAGCACATTTTGTTTCACTTTTTATTAATGTTGCTAAGTTTGTATGTATATGTGGATGTGGATGGTCCTGAGCTTGTCACAGTGTACGTGACTCACATGGACATGATAGATTCCATCCTGGGCACAGAAAACTTAAGTCATGCCTGAATGCTCCAAAGGCAGAGAGAAGGCTTTGCTTTCCTCAGACAATGAAAGCTATTTTGTTCAATGAGGCTGTTTATTCTTTTTTTTCCCCACCGAAAGTAGTGAAACACTTTGAATACCTTCAAAATGAAGAGAGTCAGTTAATTGGGGGAGCCCCACTTGTGCTTATTTTTAAAGAATCTCTATATGTTTTATCCTGCTTTTAAAATTATCCAATCAAAGGAACATTTATATTTGTAAACAGACACACATTCTCCTTGAAGTTGGAGGATACACAGACTTTAAATGTTTCAAGGGATTTTTGAGCCCATCAACCTGTTTCAAAAGAGACAATCAACAACTGTATTAGAAGCAAAGCTGTCAGCTGTGGAGTGCTGGAAGGGCTGGGTAACTCTGGTCTTTGCAATAGCTGGAAAGAATGGTGTATGGTTCCACTGTAAGCAATAGGAAAAATACATCTGGAAGATACATCTCTATGCCTTGGAAAGGAGTCCTAGCAACCAAAGGAACATAGCCTCAGATGGGAGCTGTCTTCCCACGGTAGCCTGCTGCTCCAACTGGGACCTCTGATCTGTCTGTGCTCTTGATTAGGAGCCATACCTTGGCCTGCAAGTCATTACCTCTTCTCCAGGTGCAAGAAAAGTTCATGCCCCGGCATAGCCTTGTGGCCCAGGTGTGGTACTAATGACAAGAATTCTGATTTCTAGCTTCATGCTTTGCCTTCAGAATTATATGAACCTTCTGCAAAACACAACCACTGTCACTGATGTGTGTGGACAGTCACGTCCTGGATGGAAGGCCACTGGCATCAAGCACCATTCTTACTCGCCGCCTGCCTCTTTGTCTGTGTAACAGTGGGCGGTGCCCCACCCTCACCGTCCTCAGCTAACATTTAGACTGGAGGCCATGTTCTCTTGGATCCTAAGAGTTCCCTTCAAATGCTCACTTCCCCTTATTGCTGAATGAGCACTGTCTCCCTCAAGAACGTTCATCTCTGAATCTAGCATCCCATCTCTGGGTAACAATCTAATATTCCACTCACAGTCTTTAATGGACAATAATTACTCTCACATCAGCTGTCCCATAACCAGATAAAATCTGGATCAAACACCAGTCTTACTGTCAGGAGAAATGAGCTGAAGGTAATGAATTGGTAGAATAACTTGGAATAGAGCTTAGAGATTCTGAGGTTCTGAAGCATTTAGAGACTGTTTGGTATCTTGCCTGGATTCTTCTAGATTTGGTTTATGTGCTTGATGCATGCATAGCTCAAGCTCGGTCAGTGAAGGACCTCTGTGTCCCCTCTCATATACTTAGACTCTTAGTCACTTGTCCGTACTCACAGCTTCAAATTCTCAAAATACATGTACATTACAAAATTCATATCCAAGGAACTGCATGTATGTCAAAGTCCCACACAAGCTTCCAGAAGCCTAAGACATCTTTTAAATTTATGTAAGCTATTTTTATATTTTTTTCTGTGCACTGCCACTAATAAGAGCTAATATTTCTGAAAGATGGAATGTATATACAAATTGTCTTATTCTGAGAAAGGTCTTGCAATGTAACCTAGACTATCCTTGAATGTGTGTGTGGTCTTCCTGCCTTGACCTCTGGAATGATGAGGTCACATCATGCCCAGCAGTAACGTGTTTAATTTTCACAATTATCTTATTGGGGAAACATCACCACCTCCCTTTACATAGGAAACAAGCAAAGCCTGGAGAAATCCTTAGGCTTGCTTGAACATATGGCTCACTGACAGCCAGGACGAGAGTCCCAACAAACTCATTTTGTAACCTGTGTCTGTAACTTCCACAGGACATGTTTCTCAGAGAGAGCATTACCATACATGTCATGCCTGTCTGTATAATATACTTTTCTGCCACATTCTTGATGTTTTAGTACCAATTTACAAAAATATATGGCATGCAGGGTAACACATGTAGAGTTGTGTGTAGTGTGTAGCCTGCAGTGTGTAGGCACATTGTTCTCTATTTAACTAGTCCCTTTTAATGAAAACTTAATATACTTTAAATTTCTCAGTATTATCAATGCCATAGTAAACATTCATACAATATAGCATAAAACATAACAAACTTGTTTATGTTTTGTCAAGTATACTGTTTAGGCATTCAAAGAATTTATACATCAAAATGTTTCAACTTATAGTTGACTATTCTAGGCTAACTATCACAAAGTTTACCACAGTGATTTATGCCTGGAGATAAGGATAAAGATAGATAACATAGATAGATGATAGATAGATAGACAGATAGATAGATAGATAGATAGATAGATAGATAGATAGATAGATAGATAGATAAATAATTTGCCCACAGTAGTCAATATCCTGACCAGATGGTTTTAAATTAAATTGTAAAAACATGGGCTTATAACAAATTCCTGGGGCTCTTTGTGGGTTTTCGGACTTACTGGGATCAACTTAACCAATGTTAAAATTAGCAAAAAAAAAAAAAAAAAAAATCAGCACCAATTTAACATGCCTTTGACTCTCCCAGACAACTCAAACCTGACCTTGTCTTCTCCAAGGGCTGCTACAGAAGGATGGACCTCATGGAGCCTAGGAGGAGCTCCTCATGGAGCCTAGACTAAAAAGTAAAATAAAAGGACTTTTTAAGACAAAAATGATGAATCTCCAAGGTCACTTGAGATATTAGAATTATCTCCTATGTCCCTAGGCACAAACTAAAATATCTGCAGCCTTTAAGAGTATAAATTCAGGAAGGCCTCAGTCAGATAGAAATGAGCATTCTTGGGTGTGGAAGTGAATTTCTGGGAGCTGGGTAAATTGCCTCAAGACATGAACCAGGTAGAACTGATTCCATTTAGAAAGGAGTATGCAGAGTTAATTCCAGATAGTTAGCGTCTCTCAATCTCTGCTACTCAAAGTTCTCCTAGCTAATCCATGGGGCACAGCAGTAGCAGCAGCAGTCTGACTATGGAAGCACTTCCCCTCCCCAAATGGCCCTTCCAAGCATTAAGTGATATAGTTAGCACACTAACAGAGACATCATCATCTTCCTCAAGAATAGTATTGGGTGAACTAGGTACTGTGCAAATTCTCAAATGAACTACCTGAAGTGGTTCCCTGGTCTCATGGCGGGTAAGACAAGGCCACAAATTAGTAAGTAGTATTACCAGATCTTGAACTACTCAGCATTATATCCAAAGATGCACTCATAACCATTGTATTATATGGGCTAAAAACAAAGAAGCACATACCCAATGAGCACCAGAAGCACAAATGTGGGAAGATAAACAGACAACATGACAGTGGGATTACTAGAGCATAATGGAACATCTGGTTGATTACAGGTCTCTTGCGTCACAGTGTCTATATGAGAATTCAAGCATTTAGACCAACATTCATAGGTGCACATGTCTGTGGGAGCCAGAAAGGAACAGTCATGAACCAAGAGGGCCAAGTGTATGCTGAGGGGGTAGTGATGAGTGTCAGGAACTCAGCATCTATCTGATGAGGATAACCCTGTGGGCTCATAAAGCTCATAGTACCAGAACATTGAACTGTTTCAAGAGCTGTGAAGACTTTCATTTTTAATGTAAAATATCTCTATTTCCAGACAAAAGGCCAATGTTCAAAAAACATTTTGAGGCTAAGTCTACAACCTCTAAGGTGTGTGTGCCTAAGCAGTACTGGAAAAGGATTTCTGAGTATCCGAGACTTTTTTAAGTCTATAAGACTTAAAAAAAAAAAAAAGTCTATAAGACTTTAAGGAATGATGAGAGACAGAGACTAAAGACTCAAAGAGAGACAGAATCAGAGTCAGAGACAGAAACAGACAGACAGAAAGACAGACAGGCAGGCAGGTATGCACACACACACACACACACACACAAGGGGAGGGGAGAATCACAGCAATGTCTTTGTTATTCTCTTCTCTCTCATTATGTATTGAATGCTAATGGAACAGAAGAACATTGGCAGCAATTTTATGAGCATGCGGCAACAAGGCTGATATCCAGGCCAATGTACGCACAATGAAGGGGTCAAAACATGCAAAGGGATCCTTGTTGAACAGCTACATCAACACAGAGACTACTTATACTGGGGAATCTCCTACACAAAACAGTCCTTGCATTTCCGAACACTAATATCTGCATTTTCAAATACTTGGTACTGACTCCATCCCAATGAAGGGCCGTTCATTCAGCCTCACAACGGAGTTCTTTCTGTTTATAGCATCCCTAATGCAGGAAAACTTGAGCAGCATCAAGTTTATGCAGTTAGAGTCTTAACTAGATGTGTGATAAAGCTCTGCCACTTGAGAACACCCACACTCTGCTTCAGAAATTTAAATTATGCTCCTAGCTTTTTTTTTAAGATGGATAAAATTCCTTAGAATATGATACAAGGACTAAACTGTTCTTTCAGTTGCCAGGCAACTGTATATATGCTGCCTAGAGACCAAATTTATGACCCCTTGACTCTTTAGGGGGGGAACTCTTTGTCAAAGCTAATATGTTTGAGACAAAGTTTGACACCTCCTAACCAACAAAGGTCAAGGCATAGATCTGGGCTATCCAACAGTCCTGGGCTCATTACCTGTAAGCTTATATCATTCCCAAGCACACCATCAATTGTAGCTTCTGCAGGCAACACCAAATGAGGGAGCTCAGACTGTCCCCAGGGTTAACTCCCTGTCCCCTTTCCTGTCTCATATAGACCAATCTGTTGGATTGGAAGTGGAAAGATGGAGCCAGAGGAATCATTACCAGGTGACAGCCTTATGTAAACATTATTCCACAGACAAGGAACTTCCCAGGGAAGGATGTGATCATCTTGCACAATGCCCCAAGGGGCTTCTACTTCCTGAGATGTTTTAATGTACACATAAGGTAAGAAGAGTTTATGATCTTGTCAGAAGGGAAATCTTTGAGTGCAAACATAGGCAGTATCACTACCTCACAGAGCTGCAAGTCCATTTTTAATACTTTAAACCCATAGAATTATGGACTTGAAAAGTCTATAGAGACCCAAAGTTGAGGAAGTCCAACCCAAAAGGACTGAAGAGACAGCTTCTGAGTGTAATCCCAGAACCCCAGTTATTCACTCCAAGTAAAAAATAATATGCTTAAGTACCCCCCAGAATATGCGGATCCCTATCATAAATCAAAGTCTCCATACCGACATTCCAGTTACATCAGTCCATTGCAACAAGGTTAGTTTATATGTGAGCTACCGTGTTCTACTCATTCCTTGCTAAGTTAAAATGGCTTAAACACACACACACACACACACACACACACACAAACACACGCACACTCTTAGTCTCTCATTTATCCAATTGGGAGGTCTATGGTTTGGGACACATATGGCAGCTTTATGAGTTCATTATAGACCTTGATGTCCTTTAAGTTGCCACTTCCCAATTCCAATAGGGTGGCTGTCCTCAGTGTGGTTGTCAGTGACTAATCAGCCATCACATCTGCTTTCCAACTGACACAAGGACAGAGCCCTGAACACCCAGCACTTTAAGGATTCTCCTAGATTAGCCAGCTTGAATGCAGAGCCCGAGGTAAAGATGAAAGGCAAATGCCCAGTGAGAATATAGGGAAGGCAATTTCAGGAACCTGGAGAGAAGGTGAGATTTGAAGGCAAGCAGGAACAGTAATCACATGCAATGTTTTACCTCCCAGGGTCTATGTCATTGACAGAAGAGTTGACAACCCACTAACTCCTGTCCCTCCCCAGAAGTGTCAAGTCTCTACCTGTGCCTGTGAAGAGGCAGGGAGATGTCCTTCAGCTTTGAGGGAAGTTGGAGACAGAAAAGTAATTAGACAACAAACGACAGGGCCTCTGACAGCACAGGCACTGCCATCAAATGATGCCTCAGTGGCATGGTACATGAAGGTAGGAGCTACTTGAACTAGTCCAGAAAGGTACTCATAAAATTTCTTATGTCTGTACATCAGCAACTCTGAATGGCCCGTCTAATCAGAGTTGTATGTTCATGCATAAGGTTTGTCCCAGTGAGAGGATACAGAAGAAAATCAGTAAGAAAAACTGATATACAGGGACAGTCCTAAGGGGAAGCAAACATGTTCACAGCAGCCTTCAACCTACAGTGTTTCACACAGTTCTTAGTCCAGCGACTCTGCAAGACATGTATCACTTAGCACCAATGGAGATGCTCACAGCAGCCTGGATTGGTGGTGTTTATTTTTTTTTTTTGAGTCAGTCACATAAACTCAGAGAATACAAATGACTTTGTAGAAGGTTGACCCAGGTCTCCTGGCTACAGCCAAGGTGAAAACAGGCCATGTTCCATTCAGAGGCTCTAAGGGACATCGGCTTGTACCCTTGCCCCATAAAGAAAGCTGTTGGCATAATTCTGTTTCCCTACCAGCTGTCACCTGAAAGACATCCCCACTCCTGAAGGCTACCTACATTTGGCAACCTCTCCCTTCATCCAGTTCTTTGTCAACTGTTAGGTCAACAGTGAGAGTGGCTCTCTCAAGGCTGCAACTGGGAAAAACTCAGGTTTTAAGAGGTCATGTGATCAGGTAGGCCCAGCTGGGTAATCCAACTCATGGTGCACAATCTTAATCACAACTGGAAAGTCTTTCTTTGCCAAGTCTAATAACATTCTTCCAGCATCTGGTTGCAGGCAACTTTATAGAGGAAATAATTCTGCCTGAATAGTAATTCATTCCAATGTTGCCAGTTCAGAAACTACACTGGGAACCACTATGAAAGAATTGAAACACTTCTAGACTCTTCTACCATGCATCCTTAATTTACATTGTTTGACAGTCCACAAAAACTGGTAATGAACAGAGTGACTGAAGTTTTACTTCTTCACTGGGCCCTGTTCCTACTGAAAAAGTAATGAGAAAGGGGGCAGAAAAGGGAGCCGTGGAAGAGCAAATCAAAATCTAAAAGCATTCCTGGGCTAGATAATCAGTTCTCAGATAATCTCAGAACTTCTCAGGAGATAGTTGGTGAAATTCTTGATGGAGCATATAAGAGGTCACAAGCCAAACCTAGATCAAACATAGTAGAAATTCTATGAAAATTCAACAGGATCTCTCTCTCTCTCTCTCTCTCTCTCTCTCTCTCTCTCTCTCTCTCTCTCTCTCTCTCTCTTTCATTCATGTTTCTTTCTTTTTCTTCCTTAATGGCAAGGCTTCTCAGAATATTTAGGGGACAAAGAGAAAAACTTTTTCCTTCACATTCCCTGGACATACAGAAATGCAATGATGAAGACCATTCCCTGAGTGCAAGATGGTAAGTCAGTGTGCTCATTGCACAGTACTGTTCCTCGACAGTGTTTCCTGGGTCACATGGCCCAGAGACTGCTGGGATTGGTCTGAGGCATGATGTTAACATTGGGCCTATTTTCCCACAGTCCTGGGTGATTCTTATGTGCAGCAATGATGAAATATCACTCCACTCCTGCAGCTGATGAAAGTCTTCTTGATTTTTAAAGAAGATGTGAAAACTTAACACAGTGGGAAAACAAAACAAAACAAAACAAATATTCTCCCTATTTTAAGTCCTGCCCAACCAAATAATAGCAATGGTTTCAAGAATAAATAGATGTCTGAGAATGTAGCTCAGTGCTAGATCACTTCCTTAGTGTGAGCGAAGCCCCAGGTTTCATGTTCAGCATTAAAAAAGAAAAATAAAAGGAAGAGAGGTCTGGTATGGCCACTGGCTAGGACCAGCACCAGAACAGGTGAGAGCCACACTCATGTTCAACTGTAGCAACCTTTCCTACCATTATGGCGTGGCTTGAACCTTACATGCTCAAATTCTGCAGAGGGACTAACAGACATGCATTCAGGATGTGCTCTGGAACACAATGAAGAATAAAGAAAACTATATGCCACCTTCCTGTAGATCCTCAGAGAGTTGAGCTTCAGTCTGACCTCACTGTATACTATTATAATCACCTAAGACAAATAGACAAGCAAATGGGAAGTAGGCAAAATTTTTTGGTGGGTACAATACCAGAAATCTCTTATTAGACTAAAAGCGTTTGACATGATCTAACGTTACAGCTCACTTACTAGAGTGTCTACCTGGCACACATGGAACTCGATACCAGACACTGCATTAAAATAAATGGCATGGTGGCTCTTGCCTGTAATTCTAGCACTTGAGAGGTAAATGCAGGAAAATCAGGAGTCCGGGGGCATCACTGGCTACATAGTGAGTTTGAGGCCAGCCTGAGATACATGAGACTGTTTCAAAAGGAAGCAACATCTATTGTCTGTATAAGTGGGGGAATTTGGGCCTAAAAGCAAATGCTTCATCTATCAGTGAATCAGGCACCTTTGTGGGAGCAGAGAATGGAAAACTGCACAGATGTGATGTTTTGACATCAACATGGTGCTCCACAGGAATGCACCGAAGCTCACTGTAAGAGGTTTTACTCTTCCTTGGTCACACAGGGTTGGCAGGACCAAACTGTTGAGCGTCTTAAGCCTAGGAAGCATCCCTCAGAAAACCACATGATGAGGTGACAGCCCACCAGCCAATACTATATCATTTAACTCATGATTCAAGATCAAGATCTTGGCTACAGAAGACTTGAGAATTGTTCATTGATATACAAATCATTTCTATGAATTGAAACAATGGACTCATAGAGATTTTTGTTCCATTCTTCAGAGAACCATGAAGTTAAACATCACTTTGGACAAGTTGCTATAGATTCTTTCATTATCATAGGATGTGAACAGTTCTGTTTTATTCCTAACCGTTAATTTCCAGTGCATAATAAGCTCTCAGCAATCCCCTTGAAGAAACTTAACTGACTCACAGCAATAATTTATGTCTGATATACAAAGCCTGAATATAGGACTTCCACAACAACTCCAAATGAAAAAGAAGCTATAATACCAGGCAAGAGCTATGAAGAAAGAGCCACATCATTATGAGGAAGGTCAACCAAAAGACCCATTTTTACCCAAAATCCATATCCCAAAAGAACATAAAACATATCCCATAGAAACATATCCCATAAAACATATCCAAAGAGATAGCATACATAAATATTCATTTACACCTCACTTCCCATAAAGAGAATGGGCTAATACAAGTCTTACTTAATGTACTTTGTTATCTATGAAATGTATAGCTATGCAATCACTAAAATGATGTCCCTAGAGAATTATAGTTTATGGGAAATTACCCTTAAATATGTATAATAGAAAGTGAAACAGTAAGAGGTAAAATAGCATATGAATCCTATGTCTCTGAGTATGCTTATATATTTGGGATATCACTCTCTATAAAATGTAGCTAATAAATATTATTGGATGTTTAAATGGAGTGTGCATAAAGAGACAGAGAAAACTGTGACACTCTCCAGAATGTTATTAATAGTGATGACTGGAGAGTAGGATTATGAGAATTTGGATTTTGTTCCTTAAAGCTCTGTATTCTTAAATAAACCCTGCTGTTCTTCTGTGAGTGTTCAAGTGAGGTAACACTTCTGCTGTTAGTAATTTCCCTTGTGCTCAGTATCTCCTGGGACCCAGTCTAGGAGCATGGATCTAAGGCCTTTAGGTAACACTTCTCTATGTGCTCCAGCCTTCTGGAATAGAGGCTTATGGAAGAATTAAGTGAAAGTGTTACATTCCTACTGACCGTTGTTTCACCCTTCCCTCCTTCTCAGGATCTGACTGTTCAAATACTGAACACTTGCACACTTACCCCCAAACAGGAAGCAGGCACTCCCAGGCCTTGGGTTTCCAACTTTGCTCTAATAGGATGAATATGGTCACTTTATGCCCTACTGATTGAACTACTTTACAGTTTGGTTTGATATACTGGCCAATCAACTATAGAAATAATTGTTAAAGTTCTTCTGGAGAAGTTCTATTTTCACTTAAGAAAATAAAGGATATGTATAAGGATGGGTGTTCTTTCTCATTTCTGCCTTCAGACACTTCAATATAAGCATGCTTGGCATCACAGTGGCCAGACTGGAGTCAGGAGGGAGAGTCTATAAAGGAAATAATACCTAAAAGAGCACAGTAAGAAACTACAAGTGTCCTGGTTCTTGCAGTGAATTGTTCTATGGCCCTTCTACAGTTAACCTCTTAACACGAATAGGTTGAGCTAGATTTCTATGACTCCATCTAAAGACATTCTACCTAACACTGAAAGCAAATTGTTATGCCCAAGACTAAAAAGTTTCAACAAATAGGCATGATCTCTATTTCTTTGCACAATACACACTCACACATATACACACAACCACATACACACATAATCACACACACTCACACAGACTCATACACTCACATATACACACACACAAACACACACACACACACATACACTGTACATGAATTGCACAATGCATACTTGCTTGTCATCTTGTCAAAGAAGGGAGTAATCAGACTTTTCCATTCCTACTAATTCATGCACAAAGGGTCCGGTTTCTCTAATTGCAAAATAAAATTTTCTAAATGGGAATAAATACCTGACTGTGGCATTCTATCCTGCATAAAAAATGCTAAGTCTTCTTTAGAAATCTAAACCAGAGGCCTCTCCCATCCTTTTTCCCTAAAAGTCTTAAACAACTGGCCAGAGGCCATGCTTTTATAAGAGGTTCTCAAGATCAACAGATCAAGATGAATTGTGTATATGCTCTTAGATCAAAAGAAAGCATCTGCTATTTGAATATGTATGAGCTACATTAACTTTGAGTCTTAATCAAGTAATGAAGACTGACAGGCTCCTTCGCCTATGGGGGTTCTATGTAGTAAAGTATGTACTCTTGTAAAAAATGACAGTGATAAAGATTCAAGTGAGTGGACAATGACTGTATTCATTCCCTACAACCCAACTTGTCTCATATACTTTTGCATCTGGTTTTAAAGAGGAAGAATAAAAATGCCTGCAATATACTTGATATTTTTTACTTCCATTAAAAAAACATAACTTCTAAAGCCCAAGACATTATCTATGATTTTGGTCTAACATGCAAAATAAATAAATAAATAAAAACTGCTTGTGTGCAAGAACTCAAAACCACTCCAGGAACACTTCAAAGAATTCTCGACTAGTCAAGCCTTCCATTCTTTTGCATATTGGTCCCTGTCTCAGAATATGGCAATCAATAAGAAGTTCCCTGGCCCTGTTCCTATCTATGTGTTATCCTGCTGCAGCTCCAGTTAATGGCAAGGCTGGAAAGACTAGCAATTTAAATAATGGAGGCTGAAGCAGGCAGCTCTGTGGACAGAATGCTGAGACTGTTACCATTTATCAACATCACTAACAGCCAGCTCTTCATCACCTTCTTGAATAGGGTCAAAATAGTTAATGTAATGTTGTTAATACTAACTAAAGCAAAGCAGCTGTTTGTTCTTTATTTGACAGTGGACAGTTACAACAAACAAGCTGTTACCCAGGCATGGGCTGCTAGATACAAGGGTGTAATTGATATTAACCAACTTTCAGACTCCAGGCACTTAAAGCAAACAAATTGTGTGACCCAGGCATGGGCTGTTAGATGCAAGAATGTAATTGATATTAACCAACTTTCAGGCTCCAGCAACTTTTTCTCAGTGCTTTAAGTTTTTCTCTTTAATGTTTTAAAGGCATGATCAGCATGTGCCAAATGGAAAACAAAAAGAGGGAGAGCTCACAAACCCCTTAAGCCTTGAATACTAAGTGAAAAACTATCCTATGTATCCGGTGGAACCCCTCAGAGGATTGTGGGACAGAGAAGAGAATGCCAAAGTTTTTTTTGAAAGGATATTCAAGTGATTCAGGGAAGTGAGGCCTCCCTAACCTTAATCTTGCCTTCATTCAGAGTGTCTGAAAGGACTCATTGTATGTTCACATCATTGTATCAGAGCCTGAACCTGGGCCCTCTAGCCATAACAAACTCATTGCTCTACTCCATTAGGACCATCCTAGAATGACTAATTTAATGTTTTCATTTTTTTCAACATTTATAAAGTGAGATATTTCACAGAAAATATTGGAAGTTCTGACTCCATAATCTCCTCTATCATGGTTGTCCCCATGGCATGGGATTCCAGTTTGGGTCCATCATACAATACACTTAGGCCTCTGGACTTGAGGTCAAATGTTGATTACACATCTTTCTACATAATTATGGTGCTATTTTTAATAAGACTGCAGACAAATATTATATGCTGGTGGGTCTTGATTACAAATGGAAAAAATTAAAGATGACCTAGGAGAACCAAGAATGTCCAGATAACAATGAAGAAATTAAAATGCTTTGTAGAAGAAAGATTCCCTTACCGAATCTCTTCACTCCAGGGAGGAATCCTTTGGTTTCTGAGAGCATTCCAGTGGAAATGGGGGATGGGGGAGAAGGATGAGAAAGCTTGCATAGCTTTGTAATAAGATGAAGGTACACATATGTGCAGGCGCACCTGCACACGTGTGGAAGGACATACGTGGGCTTAGGGACAACCTTGCGTGGCATTTCTGGAGCACCACTGTCTTTTAGGGCATAGTTTCTCACTGGCTTGAATTTCTCACTGCTTGAGCTAGGCTGCCTGACCATCAAGCCCCAGGAATCCCCCTGTATGCCTCCCCGGTGCTGGGATTACCTGAGTGCACCGCCACACCCACTTTTTTCTTTTTCTTTTTCTTTTATAAATGTGTATCTGAAGTCAAAACTTGGTTCTCATTCTTACAAAGCAAGAACATTACTAACTCATCTACCTCTGGAACTCTTGTCTTTCTAACATTTTTAATCTTAGACTAAACATCTCAGAAAAAATATCTTTTAATATAAGTAGAGACTTAAGTGGAGTCAGTTAAGGAACAATGGTACATTAATTTCCTTCTATGCACAAACACATGAACATTTTCTCATATTTTGCTAATAAATAATACTTTATGCTTTTGTTTACTCATTTATCAAATGAGTATTTACTTACTATGTCAGACATCTCTACAGAGAAACACTCAAAGACACAATTTTTCTTCTTTCACATTTTAAGTCAAATAAGGAGATAAGCAAGTACTGAAGGAAATATAATTTTAACTATGTCAGCAATCACACTGTGCTTAATAATAGCTGTCATCTGCTGAATACTTGCCATGTGGCAGGAACTGTGCTGAGCTCTTCATGTGACTTTGCATTTAGTTGTTCACTGGCCCCCTCTGTGTCAGGTACTGATGTAATTAGTTTACAGAGGAGAAAAGTCAACTATAACTTCTGTGGCCACAAGAAAAAGACCTGAGCTTGAAGCATCAGCTGTTCCTCCCATGTCAGACCACCTCATACTCTGCTTCATCCACCCACCTCAGCCACAAGGGAGGCACACCTAAGCTATGCAGAGGGGAGGCCTTTAAATTCTTAATTTGTAAAGAATCGATCAGCCCTGGCAGATAGTACTGGTCAAAAAACAAAGTGAGCTCTCAGAGTGCCAGGTACAGCTGTGAGTGGCTGCAAAAAGAACCTAGGCTGTACCTCTCAAAACCAGAGGAAAAGAAAAGGGAGATCTTAGGACACATAGGGCTCAGGGGAAAAGAGGTGGGGTTGAAAGGGCAGACCATATCCTGGGAACATTTTATCGTCTTGAGGTAAAACCCCATAGAGTAAAACAATACTGGGTTCCAAGAGGTTAAGTAATCTAAGACTACATAAGAAATATGTCATAACACCATGATTTGAGCTAGAAAACTATGACTATACAATCAATACTCCTCTCCACCTAGACCCCCTCTCTACCCTCCCACTATGCCTCTGTAAATACTTCAGTTGGAACTTTTGATTATTCCTTTCTTTATTCACTCAAAATCAATTTATTCAGCAAACACAAAGAACATAATACTGATCCACAGGTTTCTGATAGGAAAATCAAGAAGACAAATATGTAAATGCTAACCAGACTTTCAGACAGGTCGAGTGAGGGTAAGCATGTGCACTTTCCAAATCAATTTTAAGACACTGGGTCCTTTGGTTGGTGAATTACTACCACATACCTGGACCATAGCCTAGAACTAACAAGCATTTGTTTAAAGCAAGGATAAACAAAGACATCTCACCTAGACACATCACCTAAGAATAAAGCGGTACAAGGCAAGATGATTGCCTCCTGAGTCTCCTAGAACATGCCTTTTCTCCTGGATGAGTCTATGAGATATGGACAAGTTAGGAACAGGCTATAGGTTGGTATGCCAAAGTAGACACAAATACACAAGCATAGAAACCCACAGAACATCTGGGAAGCAGATCTTCCTAGGAGTGTAGGCAAGATGAGGAAGTAAACAGTAAGAACAATAGTCACAGAAGTGACATGATACCACTTTCTAGAGTCTCTAAGTCACAATTAAGGAACATGGGCAGCCACTATAGAAGAACTACTGCAGCAGACATCTTGTGACAACCATGGGAAGCACTCCACAGCATAACTCTCCCATCCATCATTCCTTGTCATCTGTCCTGAGTATAAGGTTTTCCTTCCTCTCTCATTTCCTGCTCATCCCATCTCACCTCCCTTCATCAGGCCAGATCTCAAAACAGTTCAAAAATACTGTCTCCTAAGCGTGTGGTATATATATGTAATCCCAGTATGGGGGTCTGAAGCACTGGGTTCCAGGATCATGAGTTCCAGGCCAACATGAACTACATATTAAGCCACCATCCCAACTAAGGTAAAAGGATTAGAACCATGGTGACAGAGATGAAATAAGGAAGGCAAGGACAGTGGCCTATAGGAAGCCTTCCTGGATGTCTGTCAGTCTACCCAAACCTCATGTCCTGTACTTTCCTGTTCTTAGGTGAAGTTGAGCCCCATCACTGTTGCCACCCTCTGGGACAGTCACTATAGCTATTAGGTTCTACGTGCTTTATAAACAGCCTGGGATATAAAAAGTGCTCATGAAATACATATGAAACACTTGCATTGACTGGTTAATCTTGAGGAAAGGGAGTCCTTAATGGTCATAAGAGGACAGTATCATTGTGTAGAGGAAAACATCTCTTTACAAAGTTCCAGCTCATGCTGGAACTGGCTAAGTGGGGTGAGGAAGGCAGCACTTGAGAGTGTAGCAGAGCCAGTGGGCAGTTGTCAGGAGAGCACAGTTCCAGGAGAGCAGAGTCATTAGCATGCAACACTGGGTAATCTGATTTTCATGACAGACAGATTTATTATAACTTCTAAATATATAAATCCCAGGTTATGCTTTACAGCTAACCTAACAACTTGATATATGTGTCTGACATTCTGTCTTAAAATCACATTCCAACTTCTAATTAATTTTTATTCATCCATCCCTCTAACAAGAGAGGCAGAAAACCCCAGTGGGATCAACAATAGATGGCATATTCGTTGCTCATACTCTGTAGAACATTTCTCTTAGTAATACCACTTCATTTTTGCTTCACTACATTAATCAGAACAACGTTCATTCTCCCTGTGACCACTAAGA
Source organism: Apodemus speciosus (assembly GCA_002335545.1). Lineage (NCBI taxonomy): Eukaryota > Metazoa > Chordata > Mammalia > Rodentia > Muridae > Apodemus > Apodemus speciosus. Next base: position 1,951,220 of record BDUI01000003.1, on the reverse strand, counting down.
ATGTCATACAGGCACCCGATAGACAAGTCTACAAAGCTAACAATCTCCAATCCGTCCCTGCCATGTCAGCACTCGGCCCCATTCCTGCAATCTGGGTATCATCTGGTCTGCTTGTTTTACAGACTGTATTGTCTAGGTGGTATGACACTTTCCCTTTCTCCAGTAATACTCTCATTAAATAACTCTGGAAGCTGAGTTTCAAACACCACAAAGACCTCACTTTAAACCAGTAACCATGCTCATAAAAGCTGAAAATGCTATCGTCAGCTTTCTCTGCAATCTCACATTCTTAATTCACTCACATCAGAACAATTTGTCTCCTTGGCACTTAATTTCTGCTATTCTTTGTAATAGTGGATATTAGGCCGTTGCCTGAAGTATAGCTGATGAAGACCTCTCATGCTCTGGGCTGTTTGCTCTGCTGATAATTTCATTTTTTGTTCAGAAGCTTTTATTTCCATGCAACCCCTCTGTTGATGCTTGGGTCTTATTCCTGTGCTACTAAAGTTCTATTCAGAAAGTTATTGCCCAGCAACCTGAAGAATATCCCCTGTTTCTTATAGATATTCCAGTGTTTCTGATTTTAAATTAAGGTCTTTTGTCTATTTTGAATCTATTTTTGTAGAAGGTGGAATTTAGAAACCTAATTTTCTTCTGCAGGCAGATATCCAGTTTATGGCATTTTTTGAATGTATACTTTTGCTTTAAATGGACATAGTATAATTTAATTTCCAAGTTCTCTAATCCATTCAATTGGTCTGCCTTCTATTTTTATGCCCATAGCAAGTTGTCTTCATGACTCAGCTTTTGTAGTATGACTTTAAGCTTAGGCATTGTAATAGCTCAGCAGTATGTTTACCACAAATCTATAATAGAAACACATATAAACAAAGGTGCATGCACAAATAGTGTACATGCAGTAAGGAGAATATGAAAAGGTAAATATCAGGTAATAAGGAGAGACTAGATACAGGTCAGAGATATGGGAAGAAAGAGTATAAAGCCAAGTATTCTTCTAGTTTTGAATCTGTTGTGGATTTTGCAGGGCTTGGTGGTGAACAAGTGTGTAAAAATAGATACCCTTACGTTCCTTCTTCCCCTTCTGCCACATGGACTTTGTGCTGTAGGAGATTCTTGACTGGCCTGCTACAGCGAAGAAGACACCATCTCCTGATCCATCCTAAAGAGCCCCCTGTGCTCAGAGCAGTTAGTAAAACCCCCTCCCACCTCTGGAGTCCCAGAGCTACTGCTGAGGGCCCAGAAGAACTCACTACCCAGCAACCACCAAAACCCGCACCCTCCAGAATACCACTCCCCTTCCATTATTTTCGCCCCTTCCACTGCCAGACCGTCCAAAGGAGTGTAGAGAGACATGAGAGCACAGGTAGGACCTGCTGCTCTGAGGAACCCATCCAGAACCCTCAGGCGGGAGCCTTCCAGTTTCTGTCTCCAGCTAGGGAACATCCTCTGCCACAGTGTGCCATATCCAGGTGGCACCGGGTTCAGTTCCTCTAAGAAAGGGAACAAAATACCCACAGGAGCAATAAGGGAGACAATGTGTGGAGCAGAGACTGAAGTAAAGGCCACCTAGAGACTGCCCTACCTGGGGATTCACCCTATAAACAGTCAACAAACCCTGACACTACTATGGAAGACAAGAAGTGTATACCAAAAGGAGGATGCCATGGTTCTCTCTGGAGGGGCCCTGCCAGAGCCTTACAAATACAGAGGCAGATGCTAACAACCAACTATTGGACTGGGCATGGGGTCCCCAATGAGGAGCTGGAGGATGGTCCAGAGGAGCTGAAGGGGTTTACAGCCCCATGGAAAGAACAATGATTTCAGCCATTCAGATGCCCCAAGACACCCAGGGTGCTGAACCATCAACCAAGGGGCACACATGGTTCCAGCCAAAAATGTGGCAGAGGAAGGCCTTGTTGGGCATCAGTGGGAGGAATGGTCCTTGGTCAGGTAAAGGCTCAACAGAGGCCCA